>PVJI01017161.1:0-36359 GCA_004026765.1 Micronycteris hirsuta | reverse complement strand
GGGGGGGGGGGGGGGGGGGGGGGGGGGAGCCGTGTCGGCGTCGCCGGGCGCGGGCGTTTCGAGGCCGACGCATCCGCGCGTGCGCGCGCCAGCGGAGTGTCCGTGTTAAGGAGAGTGACGCGTGCGCGTTCACGTGCGCCCGGGAGAGCGGTAAGAAGCGTAGGGAGGCTTGAAGGGGAGTGGGGGGTGGCGAGGCCAGCCGGGGGAGGGGTGGGGAGGCGGCGCCTGCGCAGTGTGCCGCGGAGGAGCTGTGTGTATGTGAGAGTCTGACGGGTTCAAAATGGCGGCGGCTGCTTCAGCGGCTCCTCCTGTGTGAGGGAAACAACACCCCTCCCCGGCAGCGGCGGCGGCAGCGGCGGCTGCGGCTCGCAGAGCACCTTCCCTGCGGCTGGGCCTGTCGCCGCTCTGTCTATTCTGGGCAGGGGGCGCTCCGGGAGGAGGGACAACGCCAGGGGGCCCATCCTCCCCAATCCCTTCTCTGCGACTGGGGAGTAGCCGGGGTCTCGTCCCACAGCGCGGAGCCCGGGCTGAGGGGGAGACTCGAGGGGAGCCCGGGCCCCCAGCCCGGCGCGACGCTCCCGCCCTCTCCGCCCCCCCGGGCCGGGCCCGCGTTCCGGGGGGCCGGGGCGGCGCGGGGAGCCTCGGGCCGGCCGGTCTCAGCTGATCGGCCGCGGCTCCCGGGCTCCAGAGGCGGCCGGGCGGCTGCTGGCCGAGGGCACAGCGAGGAGGGCGCTCTCCGCGGCCGGGGCTGGCCTGGGGCTCGGGCTCGGGCTGCTGACCGCTGGCCCGGGGGAGGCGGGGGCGCCCTGGGCTCGGCGCCGAGGGGTCGCGCTCTCCTCTCCTGACGCCTCCGACGCCCGGTCTCCAAAGCCAGAAGAGGAGGCTCGATTCAGCAACTGTTTCCTCTGTTTTCCGGGTCTCTCTGACCCTCTCTGGATACTGGATTGATCCACGGAAAAAACCGAAGACGACGTTTGGGATTTAATTTTTTCTCTCAGTTTCTGGAATCTTTTACTTCTCACTTGGACAAGAACTCAAGAGCAAAATCCCCGGTGAGATTTCCCCCTCGACCCTACCCCCACCCCCCCTTGGAAGTTTGGTTCGCTGTGTTATCTGAAGACTTAATGTAAAGTTTCTATTTCTCTTTCCGATGGGCGAACCATTGAACGCCTTTCCCAGGGGGAGCCCGGCGCGATTTGCCGTTTTTCCTCTCCGGCCCTGGCTGCTCTCAAGCCCGGGCGGTCCTCGCCCAGGGGGTGCAGACGCGGTTTCTCTCCCGACTTGGGGCACGGGCTTCCTCCAGGAGGGCTCTGCTGCGAACTGTTCTCGCAAACTGTGTCATCGGGTCCTCTGGTCTCGTAGCAGTTTGGAAAGGATGCTATTAACGTGGCCGTAGTGTTAGAAAAGGGAAAACAAATCTGCATTCCCTATGGAAGCCATTATCTATAAGAATATTTGGGGGGGGGGGAACACCTTTCTTGGTGTCGTGTATGACGGTAGCGCATACCTGTCTTTAATTTTTTGAAAAGATGCATTTTACTTGTATCTATGGGTAGAGCTGTTTATTTTATACTTTATTCAGAAGGATCTGATGGAATTTTTGTCCCTGGTTTGCAACTCTCTTGAATTTGTTTCAGAGTTGTGCACATCTTGGGTTGGGGTGGAAGGTTGGTTTGGGAATGAAAAGGTCCGGGGAGTCTAGGAAGGAAGGCGACAATCGTCGCCTTATGGAGAGGTAAGGGAAATTGTTTAGAAGTCTTTCTTCAAGTCCTAATTTATTTTCCTCTTTTTATATGGTTAGTCTGCCATTTTTTCTTTAGTTTCTAATTACCACTGAGAACTAATTTCGTTAGGATCTGGATTTAGTTCAGTGTCTGCTTCACCTGGTCAGCTCTCCAGAGGTAAAAGTCCTGCCCCCACCCCAACTTTTTTTTTTTTTTTTTTTTGCGCTAATGCTGCCATGAAGGGGAGCCTTGCTAATTGTATCCTGTGGGAAGAAACAAGTGGTGTGGCCCGACCACAGGGAACTGAAACCAGCATCTCCTTTGGCCTAGGCCTCAGACTGTTGAAATGTGATTAATGTTGGTCGTGACATGGAACCACTTGCCCAAGCGCAGAGAGGTCCCAAACTGATGAAGAGGAACCAGATTTCTCAGAGAACCTTTAACTTACACGTATTTTAAACAGTTCTTTCGATGAAAAGAAAGCTTGAGTTTGAGTTCTCATCTTTGTTCATATCATCATTCCGTAGTGTTGCAATCAATCTGGTTCCTAAGGAGGAAGAGGAAGGCAGCCCTGGAGTGGTTTCTTTACAGTAATTTCAACAGAAGAGTGAGAGATGGAACCCGAAGAAGAAAGGATTCGTTACAGCCAGAGATTGGTTAGTATTTTGTCTTTTTTTTTTCTTCAGTTTTGAAGTAGAATAACTATGTTTCCATTTGTGAATATACTGTGATTACAACTTTTCAGATGGTTTCTCTGTGCATCAGAGGAGGAGGGAAGGTATACCCTATCCAAGTAATCACAGGCTTAATGTTCATCCTGTTTGGAAATGGAGTTATGTGTAGCCTTAAACTTCTAAAGAAACCATTGTAAATCAGAGGATTTTGTGGATTACAAGGTGACAAGGATCCCTGATTTAGCAATGCTGACATTGTAATAATTTGAATTAAATTAGATTAGAATGTAAATTTCAGAGGCCAAACTGTTTGAGGAAGGATAATGTGATATAATTTTTTTAAGATTATGGTGGGCCAGATTTGTGGCCTTGAGCTAGGGAGTAGAACTATGGAGTCTTTTTTTTTTTTTTTTTTTTTTTTTTTTTTTTTTTTTACTGATAGGTTTGGGAAGGGGTGTTGATTGAGAAAAGGTAGAATAATGGATGCTGATGAAGTTCTGTATTTTGGGAGGGATGTATGACATCTTGTTGAAAGAAATTTTTACTTAGTAATGATTTGGAGGGAATTAGCTTGTATGTGCATATGAATACTTGCTCCTTTAGGCCCTGCTTTCCTCTCAAGGTTTCCCTGTTGGAGTTTAAGAATTTGATTTTGTTTCCCTAGTTAAAAAGCTTTATTAATATTCTTACCATTTATTTATTTCAGAAATTTTAGTTTGTGTTTGTATAATGGGGTGTGAGGAAAGCTACAGAGATGTATGTTTTATTATGTGAAATTTGGTGAACCTAGATTAGAAGATCACTCAAGGAATTTATGGTGGTGGTTTTATTTAGTTCCGTGTTTTAGACTTAGGTAGTTTGGAGGAAAAAAAGTAATTCTTTAATCCATTTTCTGATGATCTCCGCTCTTTTTTGAGAAAAGGCTTTTTTTTCTTCTTGATGTGACTGTTAAAAAGGTGTGGAGTGTATTGGCTAGTATTCAGCAGGCATGTGTTCTGGCAAGCCTTATTTCAGAGACTTGCCTCTTGTCTCCCAATCCATGTGTTGAGATTATAATTCCTTATCTCTAACTTTTAGGAATAAACTATATCAATAGTGGAATTTCGTGTATTTAGGATTTATTTTTGTTTCAATTTTTCTTGAATTAAACTTTATTTGGGAAAAAAGAAGGGGTGCTTATCATGACAGGATTGTAGAATTGTTGACCTTTTACATAAATACTTGAAGGATCTTGGGGTCCAGTCTTTCAAAGGAAGAGCCTTTCATCAAGCAAAAGTTTTATCACAGTGGTGGTAGGGAGATAAAAAGGAATCTGTGATTTTTGTCCTGGTAAGATTTTTTTGTTGTTATTGTTAATTACAGTGATTGCTACCTGTTGTACACATTAACCCTTTCCTTATCTAACCTATTTTTTCCTCTTGGTTCATGTACAGTTTTGCTGTGTTATGTAACAAGGAACACCAGATATTTTGGGGGATCTTTCTTAGAATTTTGGGTAATAATTTTGAAGTTCAGGGAGGCTGACATCTGTTTTCCTTTGTAAGCTTACATGACAAAATTATATCTGAAGTGTAAATTCCTTCCATAACATAATGTTTGATATTAGAGCATATTGATGGCTTATTTATTTGGCAGTTTGTCTACCAAACTTTTAATATCTCTTTGGTGAGTGCTCCTGTTACAGAATTCTCTACTGATTAAGTTCAGTGTTATTTGAAGAATTTCAAGTATAACAAAGAGGCATAAAGGCTAATCTTTATAGTAGTTTATATATTTTTTCTAATACTATGTCTATCTTTAAAGTAGGTCAAAGTATAGATTTTAGGTTTGTTTTGCAGTAATTGACCGTGGAACATAAAGTTTAAAAGACAGAAACAACAAATTTACTAATTTGGCTTATTGATTAAAGTTTGTGTGTGTCTCATACAGTATATATTTGTCAAATTGAATTAAATCATGTATTACATTGCCCATAGTGGTATTGACTGTTACTTCGTGTTATTTTGGGGAGTGGAATCTAAATGCTCATCCCTCTGTAACGTACCTTCAAAATAGCCACTTGAGAGAGAAACATAGTAGTATTAAAAGTCTTAAGTCCAAACTCACTTCAGAGCAAGAATGACTTTTTTGTAGTCAGAAGCCTTTACCTATCTTTAAAAAATAAAAAAGTTGTACTTATTAATAAGAACACTATTCATGATTGAATAGATCCTTTTAAAGCCTTTAATGGACTTAGCTATTTTAAGTACACAGGCTGAATTTATTCAAATAAATGTTGATGTTCATATCATCTTTATGACAAGTCATTAAAAAAATCAAATAGCTAGTTTTAAAAATCGGCTTGTTTTTACCAAACTATTATTTAGCTATTATATTTGGAAGAGAATTGTCCCTTTGAAGATGATGTGTATATGTAGATTTGGGGCATAAATTGTATCTTCTGGAACCAGAAAACTTATTTTGTAGTGTAGGAAATGACGTGGGAGGGTAAACACAGTTGGGCTTTTTTGTAGCGAGACATAGATACATATTTCTTTCTGATGAAAAGATCAGCAGTGTTAGTGTATGGATTCCTAGAACAGAGCCAGATAGATCTCCAAATCAAATTGATGTACCTGAGGGGAACAGAAGCTTCACGTTTGGTGATGGGTGGGTACTTGGTTGTCTTGAGGTAAAGATGATTTATTTTTGTACTGGTTTAAAAGATTTTATTTATTTATTTTTTAGAGAGAAGGGAAGGGAGGGTGAAAGAGAAGGAAAGAAGCATTGATGTGGGAGAGAAACATGGGTTAGTTGCCTCTTGCATGCCACCAACTGAGGACCCAGCCCACAACCCAGGCATGTGCCCTGACCAGGATTTGCACGAGCAACCTTTTCAGTTCGCAGGCTGGCTGGCGTTCAACCCACTGGGCCACACCAGCCAGGGCTATTTCTGTATTTTAATAAATTTGGATATAGAACCTTATTGAAACATTGAGAGGTACTAAAATGGAACTTTTGTTTACTTCATTTGGTTTCAGGTGCCAAAGTGTTGGAATAGTTTTGGATATTTGTTACTCTCCATTTAAGTATTTATGGGGAATATTCAGCCTAATATTATAGTTTTTTCATCTGAAATCTTAGTTGAACCTGACTGGTGTGGCTCAGTTGGTTGGGCATCATCTCACACAGTGAAATGTCGCCAGTTTGACTCCTGGTCAGAGCAAATGCCCGGGTTGTGGGTTCATTGAGGGTTTGGTTCCCAATTGGGGTCCATAAGAGAGGCAACTGATTGATGTTTCTCACATCAATGTTTCTCTCTTTCTCCCTTCCTCCTTTTCACTCTAAACATAAATAAATAAAATCTTTTTAAAAAGTAAATAAAATATTAATTCAATCCTTAGCAATTATAATTGATGATATTTTAGGTTTTTGAAATCATACCAATTCCGAGTACTCTGTATTGCATAGAAAATCAAGGGAAAGATAATGTGTTTTTAAAGTAAATGCTTAAGATCTTTGTGCTGTGTAGTTTGATGACCTTCATTTTTAACTTGGGATTTTTTTCATTTTTATTGGAAAAGATGACCTTTGTTATACTGAATTATACAATAATATCTGCCCTCAGCCTGTATAGTAAAATTCTCTAGCCCCTGCCAAAGGCAATTGTAGAAACAATGAACACCTAAATCAATGTCAAAGAAAGTGAAGGCAGTATACTTCAGGGTAAAAGGAGTTATGTAACCTGAATATTTTTTTTTTTCTCTTGAATTCACTTAAACTTATGGTGTTATTTGAAGGGGGAGATGTTGATTTACTTAAGAATACATTTTGCGCCCTGGCTGGTGTAGCTCAGTGGATTGAGCGCGGGCTGGGAACCAGAGGGTCCCGGTTCGATTCCCCGTCAGGGCACATGCCTGGGTTGCGGGCCGGGTCCCCAGTGAGGGCCATGTGAGAGGCAACCATACATTACTGTTTCTCTCTCTCTCTCTGTCTCCCTCCCTTCCCCTCTTTCTAAAATAAATAAATAAAATCTTTGAAAAAAAAATACATTTTGCTTGTCAATTTTGATGATGAGATTAAGAGATTTTCTAAGGATATTATTACACCATCAGATGTTCACTCCCGTTAGTGTGCCTTACATACGATTTTCTGTGAAAGAGTTAAATCATTATATATATATATATTTTTTTTTTTAAGATTTTATTTTATTTATTTTTAGAGAGGGGGAGGGAGGGAGAAAGAGAGGGAGAGAAACAGCAATGTATGGTTGCCTCTCACATGGCCCTCACTGGGGACCTGGCCTGCAACCCAGGCATGTGCCCTGACTGGGAATCGAACTGGGACCCTCTGGTTCCCAGCCAGCGCTCAATCCACTGAGCTACACCAGCCAGGGCATCATTATCTTTGCAGGAAATTGGGGCATTGGTCTGGCCAAGTGGCTTAGTTGGATCGTCCTCCTCTACACTGAAAGGTTGCAGGTTCGATTCTTGGTTGGGCATGTACCTAGGTGGTTTCTTGTGCATGTGGAGACAACCGATCAGTGTTTCTCTCTCATAGATGTTTCTCTCTCTCCCTCTGTTCCCCCCCCCCTGTCTAAAATCAATAAGCATATCCTTGGGTAAGGATTAAGAAAAGAAGGAAACTGGAGGTACTGAAGCCATGATGATGATCTTACTTTTTTTGGATTACCCCTGAGATTGATTCCCCATATTCAGTGATTACCAGGTTATCCCTTTAATTTACAAACAGTCCCACTTAGAATGACCCCACTCTAAGGTCTTTTTTTTAAAAAAAATTATTTTATTTTTTAAAGTTTTATTTATTTATTTATTTATTTATTTATTTATTTTTAGAGAGAGGGAAGGGAGGGAGAGAAACAGCAATGTATGGTTGCCTCTCACATGGCCCTCACTGGGGACCTGGTCCGCAACCCAGGCATGTACCCTGACTGGGAATCGAACCGGTGACCCTTTGGTTCACAGGCCAGCGTTCAATCCACTGAGCCACATCAGCCAGGGCTAAAAAATAATTGATTTTAAAGAAAAGGGGGAGAAAGGGAGAGAAACATCCATTTGTTGTTCCACTTATTTATGCATTCATTGGTTGATTCTTGTATGTGCCCTGACTTGGGGATCGAACCTGCAACCTTGTATATGCTCTAATCAATGTCACTACCTGGCCAAGTCTCCCACTCTAACAGCTTTTGACCAGGAATGGACTAGGCAAAACAAAATCCTCATTTTAAGCCATTTTTCCCTAGCATGAAAGTGTCATATTGTTAACAACAAGAAAGAAATTATAGGTGGTCTAAAATGTTGAGTTTGCTTATTTATAATTATTTCCTTAGTCTTAAGCTTCAGTTTGTGTAGGTACATTCTTCTGAGTGTGTCAGCTTCCTTCCTGATATAGGAAAAACTTCTTGCTCACTTTTAGGTGATTCCAAATGCAGATAATAAGGGAATTAATTCTTTATTCTCCCTGGCTGGTGTGGCTCAGTGGATTGAGCACGGGCTGCGAACCAAAGGGTCGCTGGTTCGATTCCCAGTCGGGGCACATGCCTGTGTTGCGGGTCAGGTCCCCGGTGGGGGCCACGTGAGAGGCAACCACACATAGATGTTTCTCTCCCTCTCTTTCCCTCTCCCTTCCCCGCTCTCTAAAAAAAATAAATAAATAAAATATTTTTTAAAAAAATTCTTTATTCTCATGTGTTAGTTTTCCACAGTAAGCTGTGTTTCGGGGACCCAGAGTAAGTTTGTTTAAGCTCTATCATTTTTGCTTGTTTTAGTTTGCTAAGCACTAATCACTACCTGCTATACTTAAATTTGTTTGTTTTTGCATATTTCTCCATTAGGGTCAGTTCCTTGAGAGTTGGGACTTTGTGTTTGTTTATGGTGTATATTGGATGCTTTGAACAGTGCCTGACACATAGAAAGTGTTCAATAAGTAGTCTTAAAAAAGAAGGTACTCACTTTACAACATAAAAAAGTGCTGAACAAGTGTTTGTTAATGTTGTTGGGAGCCTTGATAAATACTTTTATGTACTACCAGTTTTCTTCAGTGCTTAGGAATAGGCCAGTAGATTTGAGGAGAGTTTGATGTACAAGGATGAGCAAAATATCTGGGTTTTCGGTCTTGCAGTGTACATAAGAACCAGAAGGTCGAAGCTGTAACAGATAAAAATGTATGCTTAATACATATGCCAGATGAACACATTTATAATGCCTAGGCCATTAGAACAAATAAGAAAATGGCTAGTTAAACTTTAAAAGTTCAGTCCGAATTTACCATAAGTTCTCCTACCTCTGATCCTGTCCTAAACCCAATATGTCAAGGTTTTCACTGACTTTTAGGCAACCTTAAAGTTGTGAAGTTGTAAGTGAGGATGTTTGTGTTACTTTCAAGTGTTGGTTTTGGCCATAAAGTCGGGGAATTGATACATTTACTGTACATCGTGCTGAGGGACTTAAATTCTCTATTTTATACCCTCTTAATTTTTTCCCATTGGGGAATGAACATCCTTAAATAAGTTTAATTAATTTATTTTTTTTTTGAAATAATACTATATTTTTGCATTGTGCTTTCACATTAACAAAAATTTAAATTCAATAAATATTTATCACATGCCAAGTACTAGATTAGGTTCTTTCATATACATTATCTTATTTAACCCTCAAAGCAACCCTGTGAGGTAGGCTGTATAATTTGAAGCCTTAATTTTCTTTATTGTGGAAATAGAGGCTGGGGGAGGAGGGCCTGCGGCTTTGCTCGACTTGCCCAGGATCACAGTTGGTCAGGGGTAGAACCAGACCTTGAACCCAGTGCTGCTTCTCTCACACCATACCATCTCTTGTGGTGCATTTCATACAGAAAACAAGTGCTACCCACTTCTATTGTAGGAAGTTGTAGACTAAGTACTTTCTCTTTTTTTTGAGACTACTTTAAAATTGTCTTCCCTAACAGATGCCTGGTTAATATCCTAAATGAGATAGCTATAAATATTTGACAACCAGTGTTTAATCATATTTTAAAAAAAGATTAGCACATCCTTTCTTTTTGTGAACTTTGAATTTATTGCATTTACTCTATTAAAACACCAGTATTTGTGTAATTTGTGTATATGTCAAGCCTTTTATTTATGCATGTCACTCATATCATTGTTTTCTGTTTTAAATTTTAGGTTCTTGGGGGTTTTCTCTATCTGTGAGTACTTGGTAAAAACTTAAACCATAAAGATAAAAGGCAGCAGATAGTGACCAAACGTGGTTTTGGCAAATACAGTGGTGAAGGCCTCCTTCAGGTAGGTAGAGAGGAGGAGGGGAGAGGGGGGCCTTACAGAAGGTAAAGACAGCATAAGCTGTACAATGGAATGGGAAGCCTATAAGGTCTGTTCTGAAGAATCCATTAGATGAATAGGATTAAAGTAGAAGATTTGTTTTGGGAGGGAGGCACTATTGATAATTGTTGGGCACACATTTTAAACAGTTACAGAAGTCAAGTATGGAAAATAGAGAACCATAGGTTGTGGTTTATTTTTAATAGAACAGTAATTTGATCAAAGTTTTAGCAGTAATAGTTTTACAGTTTTGGGTCAGGGAGGTGTCCAGAAGAATACGGAAATAAGTTACCTCTTAAGGTGAAAGGTACCTGAACTTTAGAGCAGTGGTTCTCGAAGCGTGGTCCTCTCACCAGCAGCATAAGCGTTATCTGGGTATCTGGGAACATGTTAGTAATTTCACATTTTTAGGCCCCACCCCATACTTCCTAAATCAGAAACTCTGGGGTTAGGGGCCAGCAGAATGTTAACCAGGCGATTCTGATGCATGCACAAATTTGAGAACCACTGTCTGGGGTACAAGTAGTAGAAATGGAAAGTAAGGGGTGGAAGAAGACATGTTGGCAGTGAATGACTGCTGAAACTTGGTGACCGATGAATAGTAATGTATTATGAGGGAAAAGAGTGTTTGATCAAGGATCATAAGTCCTGAGTACTAGTATCTGTCAGCTCTATCACCTGCTATGATTTTGAACAAGAGAACTGACATGTCATTGAGGACATTATAATAACTGATTTCTGAGGATTTTGGAGGCAAATACAATTGAAGAATTGAGGAGGACTCTATGAGATTAAATCTCAGTTACCAGGAAGATCAGAGGGAGGGGGTTTTTTTTGAAAGGGAGAGGAGAGAACATAGGTGGGTATTTTAGACAGTTGGAACAGATTTGTTTAAAGCAGGGATCCTCAACTGGGTGTGATTTTTTTCTCCAGTCAGGAGAGTTTGGCAATATCTGGAGACATTTTTTTAAAAGATTTTATTTATTTATATTTTAGAGAGAGGGGAGGGAAAGATTGATGTATGAGAGAAACATCGACTGGTTGCCTTCTGCACGCCCCCAACTAGGGACCTTGCCCGCAACTCAGGCATGTACCCAGCCAGACTGGGAATTGAACCAGTGACCTTTCAGTTTGCAGGCCGAAGTTCAGTCCACTGAGCCATACCAGCCAGGGCTGGAGACATTTTTGATGGTCAGATTAGGGGAGTACTACTGGTATTTTAATGAGTAGAGTTTAGGGATGCTACTAAGCCCCCCATAACAATGAACTATCCAGCTCAAAATGTCAATAGTGTAAGATTGAAAACCAGTAGATAGTTCTGTGTTTCCATCCTGATTAGCTGCTATTCATCTTAGAATTTTTTTAACAAGATTTTATTTATTTATTTTTAAACTGGGGGGAAGGGAGGAAGATAGAGGGAAAGAAACATCGATAGGCTGCCTCCTGCATGTGGGGACCTGGCCTGCAACTCAGGCATGTACCCTGACTGGGAATGGAACCAGCGACTTTTCAGTTTGCAGTCCAGTGCCCAACCACTGAGCCATGCCAGCCAGGGCCATCTTAGAATTTTAAGTCTGTCACAAAACATCTCAAAAGCGCTCTCAGATTGTGTTTCTCAGGGCTTTGCCCAAAGTAAGCATGAAACATTTTTATTTGTTGAATTTTCACGAAACTAACTTCATGGTCATGGCAAATCCTCAACCCAGTTGCAAATTTATTACTCCTTTTAACTTATCCTGACATCAGCTTATTTGGGTAACCGAAATAAGCATTCACTGTCTTGAGAGCAATAATTAAGTTACAACAAGACATTTCCTTTTGATATTCTCTTTGAAAGATAAAAAAATTAGATAAAATTGCAGTGTTGATGCGAGCAAATATTGAAATACTATGAATTGCCCTGCAGCTCAATACCCCATGGCCATTCCTAAGAAACAACCTTATGAGCTGGTTGTAGCCTTCAGTGTGAATTTAAGGTAGCCTGACTTATTTTATCTCTTTATGACCCTGGATCACAGAGCAGTAATCTGGCCAAACCATTCTTATTTCTGGCAGTGACCTCAAGAGAATGTAGATTTGTAAATACAGTGATCATTTTGTAGTACTTTTGTTAGCATTTTAAAAATTTAAAAATTTTATGGTTTATTTATTTAGAGAGAGGGGAGGAGAGAGAAACATTGATGTGAGAAAGAAACCTCCATCAGTTCCCTCTCATATGCACCCCAGCCAGGGATCAAACCCATAACTGAGGCCTGTGCCCTGACCAGGAATTGAACCAGAGATCTCTTACTTCGAGGGATGATGCCCAACCAACTGAGCCACGCTGGCCAGGGCCATTTTATACTTAAGTTTCCAGAGTACTTTCCCTGTTTCATGTGTCTTTTGACTGTTTTAATCTTTTGATCACCACAAGGGGTTACTGGAACTTGGGGATGGTGCTACCACATAGCACAATTCCAGAAGGTGCCCTTCACATATCCTAATCTATGTGGAAGGTGCCCTTGGCATTGTGTAGTGTACACAAATAATGGTGGCCCATTTGGGGTGGATAAGATAAAGCCTGTGTATGTGAAATATTGAGAGGAGAAGTTCTATCTGGTAGATAATGGTCCACATTGAGTGTATACATTGCTTGGTACTGGCACTTTACATATATTGACTAATTTAATTCTCAACAACCCTTTGAGGTTGTGTCTAATTCCCATTTTACTGGTTTGGAAACAGGCATAGTGTAGTTAAGCAACTCGTCAAGGTTATCCAGTTAAGAAGGGAAAGCTGAGATTCAAAGAAGGCTGTGTAGCTTTCAAGCCTACTAAGCTACACTGCCACTTATTTGACTTTGTAAATGTTTTACTGATGAATTTGGGGTGTTCCTCATGTCATCTTTTCTTAGAAGATTCATTCACTTAAATATTTGTTGAATGCTTTGAAGAAATTAAGAGAGTGATAAAATTGTTGTATGGTGGGAATAACTCCTTGAGATTGGGTGATCAGTAAAGGCTTCCTTTGTAGATGGCAATTGGAGATGAGGAGCTAATTTTGTGAAGTTCAAGGACTTAGGGGATCCAATGTGGGTCAACAGAGCTCTAGGTAGAGGGACCAGCTAATGCAAAGTCCTATGGTGGCGATGAGAAAATATTGCAAGCTTTTAACCGTGTATTAGACACTATGCAAGGCTCTTGGGATACAGTGATAAGTAAGACAGGCATGGTCCCTCTGTCATGACGCTTACAGTCTAGTAGGGAAGTCAGACATTAAATAAATACTTACACTCGTAAGTAATGTCAGTTATATTAGGCTGACCAAAAGTCCATTACATTTTTTCTGTATGATGGCTCTAGTAGTGCTTAGTTGTCTTTAATTTCATTTGAAACAGTTTTGTTATATTGTATTGTGACAGCTATTATATTAGCGTGCTTTTAAAAAATCTTTTTTTTAAAGTTTTTTTAAAGATTTTATTTCTTTTTAGAGCGAGGGGAAGGGAGGGAGAAAGAGGAGGAGAGAAACATCAGTGTGTGGTTGCTTCTCGCGCACCCCCTACTGGGGACCTGGCCTGCAGCCCAGGCATGTGCCCTGACTGGGAATTGAACCAGTGACCTTTTGGTTTGCAGGCTAGCACTCAGTCCACTTAGCCACACCAGCTGGGGCTCCATTTAAAAAATCTTAATCAAAATTGGTGAATTTTTGTGCAGCTATTTTAATATTAAAGATGGAAGAAGATGAACAACATTTTTGGCTTGTTATGCTTTGTTAATTTCAGAAAGGTTAAAATTCAACTGAAATGCAAAAAAAGATTTGTGTAGTGTAAGGAGAAGGTGCTGTGACTGAACATGTTAAAAGTGGTTTGCGAAGTTTCTTGGTACTGTGGACACTTTGGCCAAATGATTCCTTTCCTTGCTGTGGGGCTGTCTTATGCGTTGGAAGACGTTTAGCAGCGCCCTGGCCTCTACCCACTAGCAGCCAAGAGTGGAAGATAGCTAAGACACTCAAAATATCCAAATCAATAAAGTTATTGGTGAAAATGAAAAATGTGTTTTATGGAAAATGTAACGGATTTTTTGGCCAACCCAATAGATACACAAAAGTCTACAAAGGTAAATACAGAATGCAAGAAGAGAGTGTATAATAGAGTGACCTAATCTAACAGGAGTGGGAGATGGCATTAGAGAACATTTTTCCTGAGAAAGCCTTTAAAGCTGAGACCTGAAAGGTAAGAGGTAAACAGCTATAAAAGAAAAGTGACTAGCATATGCAAAAACTCTGAGGTTAGAAGGAATCTGACATGTTTGAAGAACCTACCAACCAAACAGAATCAAAAAGTCCAGTGTAACTGGAGAGAAGAGTGGAGGGGAGAGTTAAAGTCTTGGCAAGGTTGTTAGGGGTCAGTTCATATAGGGCTTTATTCTGAAGGCAGCAGGAAGGCAGAAGTTCAGCAGAGGAGTAAAGTGCTTGGACTAATATCTACTGGCTGTAGTGTAGAGAAAGGGTCAGGGAGAGAGCAAGACTAGATTTGGTGAGACCAGTTAGGAGGCTCTTGCAGGGGTTCAGGTAGGATATGGTGGTATAGTTGGCAGTGCTGACAGAATTAGAGGTTTTGAGAAATATTTAGAGAGTGGATCATAAGATAATGGTTCATTGGATGTGTGGAGGGTGAGGTTATAGGGGTACATATAAGCATGACTGTCAAATTTTTCTCATGTGGGTGGCTTTTGGTACAGTCCTTTTGTTGAGATAGTGCACACTGAAGGAAGAGCAGGTTTGGAGATTGAGGGAAATAGCATAAGGTGAGTTTTGAGTAAGTTTGGACAGGTTGAATGTGAGGTGCCTGTAGAACTGTTGAGTGGGTAACTCTGTGATTCTGGGCCTAATGAAAGACTGGTATACAGGTAGGTCTCGTTGGCATGTGTGTATGGTAATTAATGTTGGGTAGACTTGGAGTGGCTTACTGAGAGAGAAGGACGGGCCGGGGAGGGATGAGGAAAGTCAAGGTAGTTGTGTCCTGGAATCCAAGGGGCTGTTGTACTTACCATTTATCAGGCACCGTTCTAAGCATTAGTGTATTTTTACTCTTTTAGAGAGAGGGGAAGGGAAGGAGGAAAGAGAAACATCGATCGGTTGCCTCTTGCATGTGCCCAGTTGGGGACTGGGCCTGCAACCCAGGCATGTAAGTGCCCTGATCTGGAATCAAACCAGCAACCTTTCCAGTTTGTAGGATGACGCCCAACCAAGTGAGCTACATCGATTAGGGCTGTCGTTTCTATTTTGTAGCTCAGGAAAAATGACAGAAGAAGGGACTCTAAATATAGTTTGTTCAAGGCTAACAGGTAGTAACTGCAGAAGTTGGTTTTTGAACCCAGGTTTTTCTGGCTCCAGTTTATATTCTTTTTTTTTAAGATTTTATTTATTTATTTTCAAAGAGAGGGGAAGGGAAGGAGAAAGAGAGGGAGAGAAACATCAGTGTGTGGTTGCCTCTCACATGGCCTCCACTGGGGACCTGGCCCGCAATGCAGGCATGTGCCCTGACTGGGAATCGAACCGGCAACCCTTTGGTTCACAGCCCTTGCTCAATCCACTGAGCTACACCAGACAGGCTGGCTCCAGTTTATATTCTTAAACATCACTTGATACTGATAGTGAGAGGAGGGAGTGGTCAGCTGAGGCTGATGTTGCAAAGAGGCTGAGTATATTGAAGACCAAGATTGCCGTGGATTTGGCAACATAGAGGTTATTGGTGATCTTAAATGGCAGTTTTAGTGTGGCGTTTGTATTCTTCCCTTGTTATCCTCCATATTTAATCAGTTGCTAAGACGTGCTGGATTTCGATACTCAATATCTTGTAAGTTCCCATTACCACTCCTGTTTCTGACTCAGTCTGGAATGTTGTAGTGGCCTTCTTAGATTTTTTTTTCTGTGTATTTTTTGCATTCTTATTTTGTCATTCCAAGGTTCTGATTAGGTTGTTCCTGTCTTTGTGACATTCTCACCCTTTTAAGTTGCTAGTGGTGCGGGATGGACACTGGACTTCAGTTCATGAGATAACGGCTTTGAATTTTAGCTTATATTCTGTATAATCTTGGACCAGTTACTTAACCTTGATGAACTTTGATTTTTCATGTGTGGAATAGTGAAAATCAAACTTACCTTTTAGTAATCATTTATAAGTGCTTGGTTAACTTTTAAGGTTTTGCCATTATAGGCACAAACTCCATAGCCTGATGGTCAGACTTCAATTGACTGTTACAGTTTTATTGTCTACTGTTTTGTTTCTTAAAGATTTTACTTATTTATTTTTTAGAAAGAGGGGGAGGGAGAGAGAGGAGAGAAACTTCGATCCGTTGCCTCTCATGTGCACCCTGTGCGGGGACCCAGGCGTGTGCCCTGACTGGGAATTGCTTTTGCAGGATCGTGCCCAACAAACTGAGCCACACCAGTCAGGGCCTGTTATCTCCTCTTATGTACGTTCCAGCCAAACCGAGCTACATGCTTGTTTTTCCCCACCCTCCTGTGATATCCCATCTCTCCGTCCCTACCCTGGTTTTCATCCTCTGAAGCCCATTTGCAATGTTGTTTTCCTAATCTCGCATACTGAAGGAAACCTCTTTCCTGAATCCTCATAATTTTTTCACCCTGCCTCTCACAATATCTAAATGGACACAAGATAGAAAGTTTAATTACGTCAGATTATATGCTCCTCGGGGAAAAATTATGACTTCTCTGGCACACACATAGCACAGTGCCATGTATGTCATTGAGACTAATGTTACTAGTTGGTTAATTTTGTCATGAAGACAAAGCAAATGTAATAAAACTACTTCATTCTGTGGTGAAGTGCTGGCAGTTATCAGGATAGCGGTGGTCAGAGAAGGGGAGCCAGGGGGCCAAGGAATGAGAATTTGCTGTATCTGATTGCCCCACTTGTTCTGGTCACAAGAGAAAGGAGAAACAGGCTGCTCGTGTTCCCTGAGACCATCCAGTTACCCTTGCTCTTAAACTGCCCACCTGGACCCCTTCCAGAATTAGTTTGGTTTTCCTCTTCCTTGATACTGGAAAATGGGTTCCTTGGCTCGTGGGCATATGTATTCATAGTCAGTGGTGGGCATTGTGAGAAGTTAACTGACAGTTCTTTGGTCTTGTAGAGTTGAATACTAGCCTACCAAGATTTCTTCTTTGAACTTTAAAGGAGACAAAAATGTCTACTTAACATTAATGGTATCTATAAACATTCCTTTTATGTGCAAAGGTTTGAACATGGTGTGTAGAATGTTAAGGTGCCATTTGCATACCTTAGCTCAGACCTTTTTCTCAGAAGCATTTCTTTGACTAAATTCTCATAGAGTAGATACCTTTTATACATAGCACTTATCAAAATGGCTGCTCTGTATTTACTTGGATTATTATTTGATTGCCTGTTTCTCTTTTAGAGTGTATATATCATTAAAGGCTGCTACAATGCCTTTTCTCACCATTTTATCCCATGCTTGGTATAATGTCTGGTCCACAGTAGGTGCTCGATGAATTTCTTTTTCTGTGCATGTGCATATCTAAAGCGCTCTCCATCCCACCCCATTCTGTCTTCTCGGAAAGCTCCTAATAATTATCCTCCAAGGCCCCCAGATGTTGTACTCTTGAGTTCTCCTCAGGTATATCTCCAAGGCATTTAAATGCATTTCTTTTGTGGAACCAGTCACTTTGTATTGTAATTATTTGACCATGACACTCTTTTGCCCAGCTAGAGTAGACGTCTTTAAGGCAAGGATGATGTCTTATTCAAGTGCTCAAAAATATCTATTGAATTTAACAAAAATATATCGTGCACTCTTAAAAAAATACAGCCCTGGCTGGTGTAGCTCAGTGGATTGAGCGCGGGCTGGGAACCAAAGGGTCCCGGTTCGATTCCCAGCCAGGCCACATGCCTGAGTTGCAGACCAGGTCCCCAGTGAGGGCCATGTGAGAGGCAACCATACATTGCTGTTTCTCTCCCTCTCTTTCTCCCTCCCTTCCCCTCTCTAAAAATAAATAAAATATTTAAAAAAATACATAAAAATATGTAACATAATAACCAAACCCCAGCAATGGAACCATAGATTGATAATCAGGAAGCCTGTTAGTTATCTAAGCTTTATTCACCTGTAAGTTCCTTCTGAGTGTAATAGTTTAAACCAGTAGTTTTCAAAGTGTGACCCTGAGCATATCTGGGAACTTGTTAGAAATGAAGATTCTTGCCCTGGCTGGTGTAGCTCGGTGGATTGAGAAATGAAGATTCTCGGGTCCTACCTGACACTGAATCAGAAACTCTGGGAATGGGACCCAGCAATCTGTGTTTCAAAACCCTACCAGGTGACTCTAATAGGTAAAGTTTGAGAACCATTGAAATTGTTTAGTAGTTTTTCTGTTAAAAAAAAAAAAAAAGATTAGAGTTAACTACTATATACTTCATAGCTTAGAATTATTTTTAAAACTTTTCTTTCCCTGGCCAGTGTAGCTCTGTTGGTTGGAGCGTTGTCCCATGGACCAAAAGATTTCAGGTTCATTTCCTGGTCAGGGCACATACCCAAGTTGCAGGTTCCGTCCCCAGTCAGGGTGTGTATGGGAGACAACTAATGTTTCTCTACCCCCGAACCCCTAAAGCAATGAAAAAAAAATGTGCTTGGGTGAGGATAAAAAAAAAAAAAACAAATAAAAAACCCCAACTTTTCTTCATATGTGTTTCTTACCAGTAGGATTTTTAGACATTTTTCTGAATTACTAATGATAGTTATATAGGCAAAATATCTTTGAGTCAAACAGTAAATTCAGAGTGTTTGAAGATTGCTTCTTAATGCTGCTTGCACAAAGCAAAGTGTGTATATGTGTGTATCTATCTATATATGCATCTAGCACACATGCATGTTTTTTTATTGGTGGAAACTTCTCCATGATGCATGTGCATATCTAAAGCGCTCTCCATCCCACCCCATTCTGTCTTCTCGGAAAGCTCCTAATAAGGGTTAAGGGAAGGGAAAGATAAAAGTACGAGCCAGCTTGAATGAGTGAGCTGGTAGAATAAGTTTCAGAAAGTGGAAGTTGCTTTTTTGCAGTAGAAGATAGACATACTTATTTAGTTCCAATACCAAGGAGCTTTCTTAGCAATAGGTGTTTGCTTCTGTGTCACCTGCAGCGGGTTGTTGGAGACTGGAAGCTGCTGATTATTGTTGGTATCATTTATGTCCTACAGAGGGAGTTGCACGCTTTATTGATGGAAACCATCATTATAGTTAGAATATCTCAGATGCATATTTTACGCCGAGTGCCTTATATGTGGCTCACTTCCCTTGTTGTTTTGGCGTAATACTTTGAGCTTAAATTTACACTCTGTTAAATAAAGGGAGCTTTTTAGAAATAGAGTTTCTAAAAAGAAATCCTTTCAAGATACAGTGATGACGCCTAGTTGAATGCTTCCAGGATTTAGTAAATAGTATGTTTGCTCCATTTACCTCTTGCACCTTTAGTTATAACCCATCTCAGACTCTCTAAATTGTAGACACCTATTTTCTTTAGTCTTTCCATATATGGAAGTTGATTTTTTAAAAAAAAATTAATTGCCATTTTCCAAATCTTTAATACCTATAACTATTTCTTAGTGTGGTTACCAAAACTACAAGAATTGTCCTGGGTTCAGAAATTTTGTTCTTTTTTGGTCTTTTGCTAATTTATTTATTCAGCAAACATTGTCAGGTGTACTGTGGGTATTTAATGAATATACTGGGTGTATAGAAATGAATATCTTGTACCCTGTCCTTGTAATCTGATAAGAGCCATGTAAACAAATAATTAAGCTATACTGTGACAAATGAAGTTTACAAAGTACAGAGGCAAGAGAAAGGAGCGAGTGAATAAGGAGGAAAGAAAGTCCTTAAAGAGGAGGTAACTACCAAGTTGGGTATTGGAGTAATAAGTGTTATTCATGCAGGCCAGAGGGTGAGGAAGGGAATTTCAAGCAGAGGAACCAGCATGTCCAGAGGCAAAGAAGTATGAAACAGCACTGCAAGCTCAAAACTGGAACATAGGAATGGGAGGGGGTCTGAGATCCAAAGCATCTGAGACATGTTGTTTGTACCATGTGCAATTGGTAATGGGGAGACATTAGAGGAACTATACATTTTGGGGAGACTTGATCAATTTTGTATTTTAGAAAGATTGCCCTTGAAGATTGTGATGGAGGATAGACCAGTGAGGGAAGAGTTGTTGAGGCGAGGAAATGAGATAAGAATTTATTGTGGTAGTTTACTAGGAAATGATAACTAAAGCATTCAAACCAACAATTGAGGTGGAGGAAATACGAGTCAAAAGTATTTCTGGAACAGAGTTGATGGGACTTGGCAATCCTATTAGATGTTCTGGAGAGTAGACTTCTGGGTTAATGTTCCTGGTTGGTGGGTGGTGCCACTGATTGAGAGAGAGTATTGTGATTTTATGCAAAGGAAAGGATATAATTGTGATTTACTTATATTAATCTTTATGTCAAAGTTTCATGCTGAGGATTTCTCTATGGATGATACTGCATGATTGGGTAGACCAGTTGAGGTTGATAGCAATCAAATCGAGGCATGGAGAACAATCAACATTATAGCATGTGGGAGATAGCTGACATACTCAAAATATCCTAATCAGTAAAGTTATTGGGAAAATGAAAAAAATCTTTATGTATGTAGCACTTATTAAATTCACCAATTATTTATTGAGTCTACTTTTTGAAGAATCCTGCCAGAGGTCCTGGACTAATGTTGTGAGGCATCAACATAGATTTGTGTGACTTTTTTAAATTAGGTAAAACTAATTCAGAAACCATATATTCTAATTATTACATGGATTACTTAATTTTCTCTAGGCCTTTTACTGTATACTTGCCCAAGTCGAAGGCTAGTAATATACTACTTATCCACTTAGCTTTTTAAATTAAGCTCTTTCTCAGTTTATATCCTTCTGTTTGAAACATTATTCCACGTTGTCTTCTGAATCATTTATGAAGATATCGGGCTGTTCCAAATATTCTGCTGTGGGGGACACACATCTGTAGATACCCGTTTACTTACGTCTGTCCCTTATTTCTTTATTTTTATTTTTCATGTGTGATACACAATTCTTCCAGATTCTATAATTTAAAAATTCTGTAGACAAGCCTTGTTAAGCTTTTTTATAACTCTAAATACATTTCTGGAATCCACGTGGCCATCGCGACAACGCATTTGGGAAGGCTCCCTGCTGGTATGTGTGCCATCTGAAGTCGAATTGTAACTTTGAGGGACTCTCAGTTACCAGCCACGAGGCAAGAAACTCCAGTGGGTAAAAGTACAATAGGACTTTCTAGCATTTCTAGGTCTTTCAGCCTTTTCCTCTGTCAGAACAGCTCCTCATTTTCATAAATTGAGAGTTTTCTGATCACCTGACTACATATATCTCCTTAATTTGATGAGTGACTTAGTTTTAAGACCCACGTGTAAACAAAACTTTTGGCTCAGATTTTGTTCTATTGTAATAATCATTTGAATGATTTATGTATGCCTGCCCCTATTAATCAAATTCATTGGCTTCTGCTAAAGCGTTAATGGGAGTAGAGTGGCAAGCTGACACATATCCATTTGAATCAAAATCTGTTCATTTCAGAAACATTTGATAGGTTCATTGCCACAGGACTTTAAACTATGTGTACTGGCTTAGGTGTGTGATAGTGTCTATTCAGTTTCTGAAAAGGAGATGTTCCTTTGGATATAATGCTTTTTTTGTATGCTATTAAATTCTAAAAATAGTTTATTGGCTAGTTGAACTATGGAATTAATTTAATATTAACAAGACTTCAGAAGTAATACAAAAGACATGAAGAAAAATCAAATAGAATTTTCCTGTGGCTGAAATTTTGTTTACCTTTTTCCATACTGATCAGTCTTTTAGAATGTATTACTGATAAGACTCTTCAACAATTCATTAGTATTTTTGCTTCCTTCCCACAACTTTTTTTTTTTTTTTTTAAGATTTTTTATTTATTTATTTTCAGAGAGAGGAGAAGGGAGGGAGAAAGAGCAATGTATGGTTGCCTCTCACATGGCCCTCACTGGGGACCTGGCCCGCAACCCAGGCATGTGCCCCAACTGGGCATTGAACCGGGACCCTCTGGTTCCCAGCCTGCGCTCAATCCACTGAGCTACACCAGCCAGGCCCCTTCCCACAACTTTTATAGAACTGATATTTTGGGTGAGTGAATGAGGAGGAAGCTAAATGGATTTTTCCTCCTCTCGTGATTAAAATTACATATGCTGGTTGTGAAAAATATAAGAAAGTCACTTATAATCCCAAATTTAGTTATTAACATTTTAGCTCATCTTCTTCCAAATTATGTTTGATACAAGTTAATATCTTGTTTAATTTATCATAATAATTTTTCATGTCACTAAAAACTCTTATAAAAAGTCCTGTAAAACTATGCTGTAATTTCCTATAGTTTGCCCATTTCTCTGTTACTGAACATTATTAGGTTGTATCCAAGTAGGGGGACATTAAAAATAAAAATGTGGAGGCAACCGATCAATGTTTTTCTCTCACATTGATGTTTCTCTCTCTCCCTTCCTCACTCTCTAAGAGCAATGCAAAAATGTCCTCAGGTGAGGATTTAAAAAAAGTAATAAAACAAACAAATAGCCCTGGCTGGTGTAGCTCAGTAGACTGAGCGTGGGCCTGTGAACCAAAGGGTCACCACTTCGATTCCCAGTCAGGGCATATGCCTGGGTTGCAAGCCAGGTCCCCAGTGGGGCCATGTGAGAGGCAACCACACATTGACGTTTCTCTCCCTCTCTTTCTCCTTCCCTTCCCCTCTCTCTAAAATAAATAAATAAAATATTTTTAAAAACCCAAAATACAGTGAGCTTAGTTATGTGTTTGTTTTTCTGTATTTCTGAGTATATTCTTATCATTCCTAGAAGTGCAGTAATTAAGGTTACAAACATTTTAAAACTTACTATTGGAAAATTTAAACATATACAAAGTAAATGATAGTGCAGTGAACTCCCATATACCCATAACCAGCTGCAACAATCATCAATACATGGAACTCTTCTATCATATGTGTCCTCTACTTTCTCTCAGTTATTTTGAATTAAGTCTTAGTTGTTTTTATTTACTTTATCTGTATATACTTCAGTTATGTATAGATAAATTTTTAGTAAAACAACTATTTGTAAAGTAGATACGGAAAATAATGTAAAACATCACAAAGTGAATATCCTTGTAACTATCACTCAACCAAGATTTGGAATTACTACCACCTCAGACACTTTCTCATGCTCCTCCCAATCATCAGTTCATTTTTCTTCCCCAGTGGAGACATCTAGCTATATAATTTAGTTTTACTTGATTTTGAAGTTTTAAAAAATGGAATAATACAGTGTGTTGTTTTATTTAACATTGTGAGCTTTATCCATGTTGCCATGTAATTATAAAGACTTTTTTAAAGCATAACACATTACTAGTGTCACAGTAAAATAACACTTTCTTAATATCTTCATTGTTCAAGTTCTCTGTCTAATTTTTTTTAATGGTTGATTGGGTTGAATCATGAGTAAGATAAGGTTCATGCACACATTGTGTCTGGTTAATATTTATTTGAAGTCCCTCTTAATCTTTAGATCACTTCTCCCCTTTTTTTGTTTTCTTGTGGAAAAATCTTGTCACTTATCCCGTAGAATTTCCTACTTCATAGATTTTGCTGATTGCTACCCATAATGTCAGTTTTTTAAAAATTGAAATATATGTAGCATACCATATAATGCACAGGTCTTGTATTTGAGCAGTTTTGAGAGTATAATCACTATTCAAAACAAGATAGAGAACATTTTCATCTCCGTGGAAATTTCCCTTGCAGTTAGTATCTCCCCTCCCATCTTTGTATCTGGCTTCTTTCATCATAGATAAGTTTGCCTGTTTGGGGGGGTGTATAATAGCATGCACTCTGCGCTCTTCTGCGGGAGACGACTTTAACTTAATTAACATTATGTTTTTGAGATTTGTCCATGTGTTTCATAGTTTGTTCCTTTTTATTGCTGAATATATTCCTTTGTTTATGTTCATTACAATTTGTTCTCTTCTTGATGGACATTTAGGTTGTTATAAGATTGATAAATATTCTTGTACAAGTCTTGATATGGACATGTTTTTATTTCTCTTGAGAAAATACAAAGGAATAATTGCTGGGTCATGTGATAAATGTATATATGATGTAAGAAATTGCCAAACTACTTAAAGTGTTCTATTTTATATTCTTACCAGCAATGTGTCAGAGCTGTTCTTATTCCATGTCCTTGCCCACATTTGATTTTTGAGATTAGCCATTTTAGTGTGTGTGAAGTAGTATCTCATGACTTTAATTTGTATTTCTCTGATGACTAATGATGTTGAACACCTCATGTCTTATCGGCCATTTGTATATCTTCTTTGATGAAGTGTCTGTTGAAGCCTTTTGCCTTTTTTTTAATTGGTTTGTTCATCTTTTAATTGGTGTGTAGTTCTTTATATATTTGGATACAAGTTCTCTGTTAGATATATGTGCTGCAAGTACTTTTGCCAGCCTGTGACTTGTCACTTTATTTTCTTAATGGTATATTTTGGTAAGCAGAATTTTTTAAATATGTTTTTTATGGTTTGTTACATGCTTTTTGAAATTGGATTCTTGGGACAACCTTTTGATGAGGAATGTGGTAGTGTCCCCATTTTGCTCATTAAGGAATAGAGACCCAGAGACATAAAATGACTTGTCCTAAACTTATAACAGCTAATAAGTGGTACAGCAAAACCTGAAAACCAGGTCTTTTAACTTCAGGTTGAATTTCTTT
The DNA here is from genome assembly GCA_004026765.1 of Micronycteris hirsuta. NCBI lineage: Eukaryota > Metazoa > Chordata > Mammalia > Chiroptera > Phyllostomidae > Micronycteris > Micronycteris hirsuta. Next base: position 11,788 of record PVJI01017161.1, on the reverse strand, counting down.
CCATTACATTGTGTTCTCCCTTTCTCTTTTCCCATTACTTGAAAATGATACTGTACTCAGCTTTCTCTTAAAGTTCTATACTCTTTTTCACTTTGGGACCTTTGTATATGCAGCAGTTCTTTCTGAATTGAACACATTTTTCCTCCTTTTTTAAATTATATTTATTCTTCAGGTTTCAGCTTAGATGTTACATCCTCTGGGGAATTTTTGACATCTTCCTTTTCTGCTAGATAAGGGGCCTCTTCTCCCCATTCCTTTAACATCAGATTTTTTTTTGCTCTCATAGCATGTAGCACCCTGTTTGTCTTTCCAGTTACTCTCTGTAGAGTCTGAGGGCAAGAGCTATGGCAGTCTTATTTACTTCTTAGAATATTAAGTGTCTGGCACATGGTAGATGCTAAAAAATGTAATGAGTTCAGGGGAATATCATTCTCTCCCTATCTATTTGCAACAGATTGGTTTTGTGCTGTGTTCTTAAATCCTTTGGTGTATTTATTTATTTACTGCATTATAAACTTTCTTTCTATATTTTTTCAATGACATGACATTCATATTAGTTTTGAGTGTGGTGCGTTTATCATTTTTGTGTACCATCATGAAGTTCCATTTGTGACTGTTGAATTCCTGAAAGGATTGTAACATATTTTGAAGTGGGGATCATAAAAATTTATTTTATATTCCCTGCATTTTAGAAAGTATTAAATATTATTGAATTGAATATTTGACTACCTTTCAGTAGTTTTCTTTATCCATTTATTTTTACTTTTGATGATGTCTTAAACTTCAAAGTTAAACTGTATAATTGCCTGAAAGGTATCTGAAATTCTAATTTATAAATTTCATAGCCCCTGTCTTTGACTTTAAACAGCAGGCTTTGATTCCATCTTTCATAAATACATAGGTTCTTAAAAAGTAACTTACAGAATTTACCGAAGTTGACAACTGTTCTATAGTTAGATTAAGATAAAATCCTTATCTTTAAGAAATACACAGTTAAGTATTTAGAAGTAGAGGGCCACCATATATGCAACTTGCTCTCAGATGGTTTGGAGTAAGTGGGGAAAAAATACATATATATGCACACACACTGGTGTATATCCACATACACGTGTAGAGGCAGTTCTCAGCATGGCGGTGTAGCACTGTCAGGATGACTGCACACTGAAACCATCCATGATGATCAAAGGAAGAAATTATGTGATCTTTAAAATATTTGTCAGAATATTAAAACCTATTTCATTGTTGGTTATAAATGTATGAGGAAATGAAAAAGTAGTAAAATTATTATTTATTTGGTGTGCTGAAGTTTAAAGTATTAGAAACCTTGAATGTTAGTTTTATTTCTTTGTTAAAAACTTACCAGGGATCGTATCAAAAGTTCTTGCCTGCTTCTTGTTTTGTTTTTTAAAGATTTTATTTATTTATTTTTAGAGAGAGGGGACGGAGGGAGAAAGAGAAGGGGAGAAACATCCATCACCCAGGCATGTGCCCTGACTGGGAATCGAACCAGCAACCATTCGGTTTACAGGACGACACTCAACCCACTGAGCCACATCATTCAGGACACTGCCTGCTTCTTGTTGTATAACTTAAAATATAGAGCAAATGCCTTTTGAATACCTTGGTTCCTAGCATTTTATCCTTTGCACTTTCAATGTCATGAACTATCTTTGAGAATTCCTTTAATTTTTTTTTCTGGTATCACTCCCTCTGGGATATTGTTATCCTTTTCACCATAATCACTTTCCTTATTTACATTGATAGGCTTTTCTGCACCAAGTTCCTCTGATGCATATAACTTATTTTCTATTCAGATTTCATTTCCAGCGTTACCACTTTTAATTTCTTTGCTTCATTTTCATCTTCGTAGGCCAGTTTCCTCTTTTGATTATCCATTTTTGTAAAATGTCCTGTGGTTTCTCTCTGGGAGACTAATAGGCAGCACAGCTCTGCCTTGCTCTTTGTGTGTGAACTGAATAACATGCCCAGTGACTCATCACAAACAGACTTTGAAAGAAGTAGTATGGTTGGTCAATGATCATGATGCACACCTGTTGTTTACAGGGTGATTTGTGTACTGAAGAATTAGCAGTGAAGTTTGTAGTTTGTGTGACTACTCACAGTTCACATACAGTGGTAACTGAAATTTGAACTTCGTTGTTAGGGGACTGATGTCGTTTAACTCAACTGTGGTAACTGAAATGTGTACATATTGGGACCATACAAAACAGGTACCAGTGTAGAGAGAGTATACAAATGAGCACAAATGCTTTGATTTTATAGCGTTAGAAGATTAATTCCTTGCAGGAGATTAATGTCACCTTTTTTTTTTAATGTCATTGTATTTTTATTGACCTGTAGCCGTGGTTTACAGGGAGGGTCAGAGGATGAGATACTTGATGTATATAAATCCCTTTGTTAGCCATGACACATTATAGAGAACAAATATGTGGTATGATAGGGCAATCAACATGAAGAACTCCAATATGTCAGGCAGTATTTTAGCTATTTTACATATAGTAGATGTGTCATTTTATCCTTATAACAACTCTGAGGTTGGCGGTATTTTATACAACCTCATTTTATAGGTGAAGAAACTGAGGCTTGCGGTTTGTATGAGCCTGGTGATAGCTGATCTGGGATTCACACTTAGGTCTGTCAGCAGCCAAACCCATCCTTATTCTACTGCTCCATATTTTGTGGTGGCTGTTGGGTGTCCTCCAAGAGGCCCTTTGATAGTGGCTAAATTGAAATTAAAACATGAGAAAAGAGCATTTTTGATGAAATATTCAAGTTTATGAAGATTTAGGTGATTAGATTCAGGTTTAACACCTATGCATATTTATTGAATCATACTAGGAGACAGTGTCAGGTTGTCTTACTCTTGGTGACGTTAGGCTTGATCGTGTGTGACTGTCAGATCTTTCTTGTAAAAATGTTCGTTTATTTTTTTGTAATCAGAAAGTAATTTGGGGAATGACACTTTGAGATTTCCCCAACAGCTTTTCACTAATAATTTTCTATTGTCCTTGCTCAGATTATAAGTTTACCTTTAAAAATTCATCACCAGCCCTGGCTGGTGTAGCTCAATGGATTGAACTTGGGCTGCGAACCAAAGGACCGCTGGTTCGATTCCCAGTCAGGGCACATGTCTGGGTTGCAGGCCAGGTCCCCAGTGGGGGCCATGTGAGAGGCAACCATGCATTGCTGTTTTTCTCCTTCTCTGTCTCCCTCCATCCCCCCCTCTCTAGAAGTAATAAATAAAATCTTAAAAAAAAAATTCATCACCAAATTTTTTTTTTTAAGATTTTATTTTTATTTATTTTTAGAGAGAGAGGAAGGGAGGGAGAAAGAGAGGGAGAGAAACAGCAATGTATGGTTGCCTCTCACATGGCCCTCATGGGGACCTGGCCCGCAACCCAGGCATGTGCCCCGACTGGGAATCGAACCGGGACCCTCTGGTTCCCAGCTCACGCTCAATCCACTGAGCTACACCAGCCGGGCCAGAATGTCATACAGTTTTAATAGAAACACAGTGTGTAGCTTTTTCAGGCTAGCTTGCTTCACTTAGCAGTATGCATTTAAGGTACTGGGAGACAACAGTAAAAAGCTTTTTACTGTCACTGAGTTTGCCTTTTTCCCTATCAGTTTGAAGACAGTAATGGGATTGGTTCTGTCCTTGTAGGGGGGTGCATTTGAAGCTTAAGATATGTTAATATCAGAAAAATAGGATTATTGAAAAAGGATATGCCAATAAGTACAGAGTTTCATTGTGGGATGATATAAAAGTTCTGGAAAAAATGGATATTGGTGATGGTTGCATTGAATGTACTTAATGCCACTGAATTGTACACTTAAAATGGATAAAATGATTTAAAAAATCATATGTTGTATGAATGTTACCACACTTTAAAAAAGTATATGCCATTATGACCCATCACTGAACTTAGCCCCCTTTTCTCTGATAACTGTCATCAGGCTTCGTCTTGGTCTGTTTGGACTGAGAGAGAGACTCTTCCTGAAATAAAGTTCTGTAGGTCAGTTCCGGTAGAGAGGAAGAGGCAGTGATGTTATGTTTCACCCATGCCTCCATTATAGTTTGCCTTTGTAGCCTCTCGGAAACAAACCATTCTTGAGATCTCTGGGTGTTCTAAATTGTGCCCAGGCTGTAGGTGGAGCTTCAGCTGTTGGTGCAGACAGGCTCTGCCTTTCACTGTGCTATTTCCATTTGTTGCAGTTCACCAGGTACAGGCCTGGCTTTGCCAAGGTACAGAGAGAGTTTTCCACTTAGAACCAGTGTTTGAGTACTACTGTTTTGACCCAAGAATTCTGAAATTCAGGATGAGAGCAATAACCACGTCAACAGCAAAGTGATTGTTGGCCAGTTTGCTGTGAAGGGCGAGCCCTTCATTTAGGAAGTAAACCTTGCGATTAAAAGCAGGGGCTCTGTTTAGAGGGGGGGAAAGAACACCTTTATTTGTGGCTGATGAGCTTGGATATCCCTTTTTGCCTGAACTGACTGTAGTAGAGAAAGTGGTAGAAAAAGTGTTACGATGATGGCTGTAGTCACAGTACAGTATCATGGCAAGGTGAACTATGGCGTTCTTCAGTTTACAGAAGTTTTATCCATATGAACCTTTAATTGCCTTCATATTAGAGAATATCCAGTTTTCACAGATTCTCAGTTTTCATTCTACATATGTGCCTTTGCTTTGGCCGTAGAATAGAAAATTAGTACGTTATAGACAGTGTGTTTCACAGTTTTTGGCTGACCTGCCAATAGTAATACATTTCATGTCCTGACCTAGTGCTTTCATACACATGGATGTATATAACTGTAATAAAACTTTCAGGAAATAGTACTTATCCATACTGTATTTTCTGATATTTTCCATTTCATTCTATTCTATTATTTTATTTTTAAAAAATGTATATATGACCTAAATTGATTTTTATGCTCCGTTGTTTAAAGATTGGTGTATAACAGTGGTTCTCAAAATATGGTGTATACCAGCCCGACTGGTGTAGCTCAGTGGATTGAGCGCGAGCTGGGAACCAGAGGGTCCCGGTTCGATTCCCAGTCGGGGCACATGCCTGGGTTGCGGGCCAGGTCCCTAATGAGGGCCATGTGAGAGGCAACCATACATTGCTCTTTCTCCCTCCCTTCTCCTCTCTCTGAAAATAAATAAATAAAATCTTTAAAAAAAAAAAATATGGTGTATACCCAGGATTCTTTAGTAGGAGTCTATGCATAGTAGATTTTGCATAGTAATATTGAGATATTATTTACCTTTTTCTCTCACATTCTCTAATAAGTAGAGATTTTCCAGAAGTGCAGTGAAATTTTCCAAAACTATATGATGTGTGATGACATTGCTGTCAGGGCCAATGAAATGCATATTTATGTATTCTTGTGTTTGCTAGAATTTCCTAAAGCAGTAGGCTATAAATGTGTTCTTTTCAGAGATCAACTCAGTTTTCAGTACTCATATTGTGCTCATACTGGCTGCTTTTGATTATACCTGCTATAACCTCTGTAACCTTATTGTGGTCCAGTGAGTCATTGCTTAGAAATCCTGACGTTTTCCTTGAGCCTATGTGGAAATACTAGTACAGTAGTAGGTCCTCATTTACCATCATCGATATGTTTTAGGAAACTGCCACTAAGCGAAACAGCGTACATATAATGAAACCAGTTATTCCGTAGGCTAGTTGACAAAAACTAAAGTTAAGTTCCTACAACATATTTCTAGTCACAAATGAACAACAAATGTCTAAAGACTGAAAACACTTCTAATGTAAAACATTGAAATAAATGTGAACTCTACACTTAAGAAAGATTAATAAAAACAAGTAAGATAATTATTTTCCTACTTACTCCAGTTCTGAATTGCAGGTGTTCAGAGCCTGTCCCAGCAGCTCAGGGTACAAGGCAGGAACAGCCCTGGGCAGGAAGCCCTTCCCTCACAGGACGCACTCACGCACGCTGAGACAGTGTACACACTCCAGTGCACGTCTTTGGGGTATAGGAGGAAACTGGAGGACCCAGAGAAAACCCACCCAAACATGAGGAGAATGTGCAGGCTTCGCACATTTTGGCTGACATCGATTTTTCATTCCCCATCAACATTATAATGAAACACTGTTATTCCAAAGACCTGCTGTGCAGTTTTTGCCTTGTTTTGCAATTGTGTGTTAGAAAGTTCCTCAGTTTTAATTTGCAATGTATACACCACATATATAAAAGCTGTTTGGGGTCCTCGTAGTTTTTTGAGTGTTAAGGGATTCCTGACACCAAAAAATTTTGAGAATTTTTGGTGTAGGGGTTGAGAATGTAGACTTATTTTTGTTTGTTTTCATAGGAAGGGTGTCACACACTCTATTTTGTGTGTGTGTGTGTGTGTGTGTGTGTGTGTATAAACATGGTGCATATATATAATGTGCATATATATATATATAATGAGATCTATAACCATAACAGATTTTTAAATGTATTGTTAAACTGTAAGCAGATCTCTAGAACTTTCTCATCTTGTATAACTGAAACTTTGTACACACTGTACAGCAACTCCCTCAGTCCCTGGCAACCACCATTTTAATTTCTCCTTCTGTGAGTTTGACTAGCATGTAGGCTTTATTTTATAACAGTTGGATCTGGAATTGAGACCCAGCTTGGCCACTTCAGTAATCCTGGCTCAGGTTACCCAGTTTTTTTCATTCTTGCTTTCTTCGTAATCAAATGGACATTTACTCTCTTCATTGGGTTGTTGTGAGGATTAAATGAGCTAGAAAAATAGGCTTGAAAATGCTTAGCACATAAGCATTCATATGTTAGCTATTATTATAATAGAGGATGTAGAAACATTTAGTCACACTGATATTTAGCTGTAGCATTTCTTATCAGTATTCACCTGTGTGAAACTGGATTGTCTAAACCTTCCGTAAGTTATTGTTCTCATTGTGCTCTTGTCTGTGCCTCTAGACTTTTCTTAAGTGTGTTTTGTTTTCCAAACAAATTGTGAGCTTCTTAAAAATGGCAACTTCTGTTTCTTTCTGTTGTGTCCGTACAGCACTCAGACTGTAAGAAGCACTCAAGACGTAAATCCTGGTACAAAGGCATGGGGCACACAAGCTTGTAACTCCCATGAGGGTGATGGTGGGAAAGCAGCTTTTTAGGTCCCTGTTCCGATTCTTTACTCTGTCTCTCTTAAGAACTTTCACTGCTGAATAGGCTTTCTAAGAAGTATAGTGAAGAATGAGTTACAATTTATTAAATCACTTCAATTTCTTTGGTTAATTCTGTTTCTCTTGACAGTGTGAAATTATGACATAATTGGCATACTTTTCACCAGGGTTTCTCTCATTACAACCTGGCAGTACAAGAGAATTGTAGCAATAGATGCCAAATAATTCATATCAGGACTTTTAATTCTTATTGTCTGTAAATGTATGCACTGATTATTTCTCCTAAAAGTACTTTCTGAGAGAGCAACACAGGCAAGCTGGTGTGAATATTTTTTAAGTCAGGAATTGAACTGTGTTTAAACCTCCTAGTTTTGTTGGTCATTCTTCTTTCTTTAGGTCTGTCTTCAGCCTTCTACTATAACCCGGATTTTGTTTTTGTTTTTCAAGGACAAGTTCATTGATTTTTTAGAGAGAGGGGAAAGGGGGCGGGGGAGGGAGAGAGAAAAAAAAACATCAGTGTGAGAGAGAAACATTGATAAGTTGCCGTTCATATATACCCTGACTGGGGATCGAACTAACTTTTCAGTGTACAGGATGACACTCCAACCAACTGAGCCACTCGGCCAGGGTTAATCTCTTTTTTTTTTTTTTTTTTAAAGATTTTATTATTTATTTATTTTTAGACAGAAAGGAATGGAGGGAGAAAGAGATGGGGATAAACATCAATGTGTGGTTGTATCTCACGTGGTCCCTGGCCTGCACCCCAGGCATGTGCCCTGACTGGGGATCGAACCAGCGACCCTTTGGTTCGCAGCCCGCGCTCAGCCCACTGAGCTACACCAGCCAGGGCAAGGTTAGTCTGTCTTGATGCCCAGAAACTTGGTTTTGTATAAGCACATTGCTACTCTCCTGGGCTATACACTTCCTCTAGTCACATGAGACTGTTCCTTTAAGCTCCTTCTACCCAGAAATGAACAACAGTAGAACTGACTCTACCACTTAGCGCAGGAGCTTCTCCCAAATAACACCTTCTAGAAATGACCCCTTCATATTAAATTGCTGGCAGTGTGATAGTAGAGAAGATACAGTTATTGGGTTTCATCCCTAGAATTACACATTTTGTGTAAGGAGATTTAGAAATGGTGGGTTCATAAAAGAAATTCTGAAAGGGATGGACTTGGAAAACTTACTAGAAGCCTACCACGTGGGCTGATAAAGAACAAGAAAATTTCATCTGATGTTTAAGGCTATTTGAGTGAGGCATGTAAAGTATGACTTCTCTCTGGCAACATAGACCATTCTTTTTGGGAAATATGGTTGGCTTCCCGCTCTGTTATTGGTTCATGTTCGAAACCATAATTGCTAATAGTTTTGAGCATGTGCTGGCTACTTTACATCTTTTATCTCACTTAATCCTCATATAGTTCTGTGCAGTGGCTTCTATTGTACAGTAATTTGTTTAGTAGCCCACATATTGTGAAAGGATGAACCAGGATTTGAACCCTGGAAACCTGGTCCAGACCCTGCCATTATTCTGTATAGTCTCCCTTTGTATAGGGCACTTTACAGTTTGCAGACTATTTGTACATATTTTTTTTAAAGATTTTATTTATTTACTTTTGGAGAGAGGGGATGAGGGAGAGAGAGAGAGAGAGAGAAAGAAACGTCAGTGTGGGGGAGAGAGATTGATCAGTTGCCTCACACGCTCCCAACCAGGGACCTAGCCTGCAACCAAGGCATGTGCCCTGGTTGGGAATCGAACCAGCGATCTTTCTGTTTGCAGCCTGTGCTCAATCCACTGAGCCACACTGGCCAGGGCTATATTCTTATTTAAACCTAACAACAATCCTTTGCATTAGGTGAAATTCTTGACATTTTCACATGAGGAAATGGAAGCTTAAGGAATGTGAAGCTCAAAGTGGCAGTACCTAGACCTAGGTCCACATCCACTTCTGACTCCCAACTTCTTTGTTCTCTTTATATAGTTTTGCTGAAGATAACAAATAATAAATGCCGAGGGTCATACCTGAAGGTGAATCTTCTAAGAATTTTAACTTGGTTGTAGGTGATCAGTAATAGTTTAAATGTGAAACTTAAGTCTGGAGAAATTTAGCAAAGATGTGATCATTAATTTGCATTATTGGTTTCTCTGGTAACTTGAGTATAAGTGCTTTATTAAGTATTCCTTTTGCTATTGGACTTTTTAATGTTGTGGGTCAGTTTATCACTCTTAAACTAACATTCCTAGTAAATTCAGAAGTGAAGATACAGTTTTATTTGCTTTAACTTGGCACAGATGGGTGAGTGAAAGCTTAGAAGAGGTCTTACTAGGGTTATAATGTAGTCATGATAGTGAAGAGGGAAGGAATATATGTGTTTGTGGGGGACAGTAGAAAATACCAGCTCTTGGCTCTGGCTGGCAAGGCTCAGTGGGTTGAGCATCATTCTACAAAGCGAAAGGTTGCCAGTTCAATTCCTGGTCAGGGCATTTGCTTAGGCTATAGTCCAGCTCCCTGTTGGAGGTGTGCAGGAGGCAACCAGTCGATGTTTCTCATTCTCTCTTTCTCCTTCCCTTCTCCTCTCTCCAAAAAGAAAAATAAAACAAAGTTTTTTTAAAAATTCTTTAAAAATAAAATAAAATATCAGCTCTTGATCTTTTGCCAACTCCTTCTAGAGCTTCTGTTCCTAGAGAAGAAATTTCATGACTGCTCTATATCTCAAGTTTGAAAAAGAGGTCGTAGTTGGTTAAGAGATTGACATTTGTCTATGAATCAATACATTTAATCACAGAGGTCATGATGGAGGAAAGAATGTAGCAAGGCTGGAAATAGGTGCATTTATATATCTTCTGGCTTAGAGTGACTGCTTGCTGTCTCCCTAAATTGACCTAAGACTTAAGTAAAGCAGCATGTGGGACATATTTTATGGTTTATATCATTTACTGGGTGTTTTTCGGAACAAGTTGTCTTTAAGGTTCACAGTACCTTTCTCAGTGACTTGCAGAAAGTTTATTCTCTTCCCCTTTAGATTTAAGATAAATATCTAGAGTTCTTTTTCTTTTTCTATACATTGTACTTGCTTAACAAACATAACTACTCTTTACCTTCCAGGAACTGAAATGCAATGGCTTACACTGTTGCATCAGTTATAGAAGATGGTGAAAAAACTAGGCATTATCTTTGTGTCTGTGTTCTGGGTGTCTGTTGCTATAGAAACAAATCAGGCAGAAAACAGAAGTATTCAGGTAGTATTTGAATCTCAGTGGATAGTCATTGGGTAATGAAAATAAAGTTAAGAAATTGATTGAGTTGAGGGAGAAACTGAGTATTTCTGAATCTAAAGATTATTTCCTAGTGATTAGATCTTCTAAAATTCCCTTCTTTTATGCTGTAGGAAGTAAATAGAAAAAACAAACATTTTATATTCCTTTTGGGTTATGATTTCACTACTTTTTTAAAAATGTCATAGTAAGAACATTAGGTTTAGAAGTTATTCTGGAGCCACAAAAAGGTGGTGATGATCTGAAAGAGTGGGACAGAAAGTAGACTGAGAAGTTATACATCTTTATTTCATAGTTACTCAAAAAATACAACCCCAAGGTGACTTGGACATTGACAGATATTATCACTTGCTTATTTCCAGTTTCTCTGATGGTTCAAATGGGCTACCTTTGGAGGATAAACTGATTGAACATTTTGCATGTTGATAGAAAGTGTAATGTTGCTGAATACTGTTTTTGCCAGTATCCTAGTAGAAGAATATTTCTATATTTCTAGTAAAAACCTTCGGGAGAACAAAAATGTGCTTTTGGTATAACGTCTGAATTCAGATTTTTAGATGGTGTTGAGATGCTTATCTTCATAAATTTCAGAGAATACTTTTGCTACTTGTAGCCACATTTTTTTCCTTTGCAGAACTTTGGTGCTCTCATGGCTAAATGTGCAGCAAGCACACCGAACAGTTGATTATACCAAGTGGTATGTTGAAAAGCAGGCAATGTTGGGGAAGAAACCCTGTGCTTTAACTCATTTCTCAGTCGGTTGGTTTTGTGGGGGGCATATTTGTGGTTGGGGTACATATGTCCTTACTCAAAAGTTTTAGGATCATTCTGTGTATAGTAGGTATTTTATAGTACTGAGGGAACTTTAGGGGAACGTTTACTGTGTATTGTATATCCTTTTTTGAACTTGCTGCATTCTCAGATGTCTTTTTTTTTTTTAAGATGAAACCATCCTTTTTTTTTTTACGATTTTATTTATTTATTTTCAGAGGAGAAGGGAGGGAGAAAGAACAATGTATGGTTGCCTCTCACATGGCCCTCACTGGGGACCCGGCCCACAACCTAGGCATGTGCCCCGACTGGGAATCGAACCTGGACCCTCTGGTTCCCAGCCCGTGCTCAATCCACTGAGCCACACCAGCCGGGCTTTTTTTTTTTTTTTTTTTAAGATTTTATTTATTTATTTTTAGACAGAAGGGAGGGAGAAAGAGAGGGAGAGAAACATCAATGTGTGATTGCCTCTCACGTGGCCCCCACTGGGGACCTGGCCTGCAACCCAGGCACGTGCCCTGACTGGGAATCGAACCAGCGACCCTTTGGTTC
>PVJI01017160.1:0-36344 GCA_004026765.1 Micronycteris hirsuta | reverse complement strand
GAGAAAAGGAGACAGTTACCTACAAAGGAATTCCCATAAGACTGTCAGCTGATTTCTCAAAAGAGACTTTACAGGCAAGAAGGGGCTGGAGAGAAGTATTCCAAGTCATGAAAGGCAAGGACCTACATCCAAGAATACTCTATCCAGCAAAGTTTTCATTTAGAATGGAAGGGCAGATACAGTGCTTCTCAGATAAGGTGAAGTTCAAGAAGTTCATCACCACCCAGCCTTTATTATATGAAATGTTAAAGGGAGTTATATAAGGTATGGAGGAACATCAATAGGGGAGTGGTTGGGGGAGAGGGTGGGAATGGGGCACAGTACAGGTAGCATAAATGGTAGGTAGACAACAGACAGGGGGAGGTTAAGGGTAGTATAGAAAGGGCAGAAGCAGAAGGACTTATGTGTATGACCTGTGGACAAAACTAAAGCGTGGGGAAAGGGGGGTAAGGGGGTGGGGGGCAAGAAGGGGGGAAAGTGGGACAACTGTAACAGCATAATCAATAAAATAGAGTTAAAATTAAAAAAAAAGAAACACTTCAATTTTCCTTTATAGCACAGATCACATTGAATAATTATATATAGATTTTTATGTTTTTTGAATAATGGCATTTTAGAGGGTAAGTTTTATGAAAGTTTAAAAAAATAAATGGAGCCACTTTATTTTTAAGTATATTTTATTGATTATGTTATTACACTTGTTCCATTTTTCGCCCCTTTATCCTCCTCTGCCCTGCACCCACCTCCCACCAGCAACCCTCCCCAGCTTAGTTCATGTCCATGGGTCATACATATAATTTCTTTGGCTTCTCCATTTCCTGCACTATTCTTAACCTCCCCCTGTCTATTTTGTAAAAGGCGAAAGATTTATATGATCTGAAGAGAAACCAGAGTATCCCCCTGTCTATTTTGAACATACCAATTATGGTTCTTATTCCCTGTGCCTTTTCCTCTATTATCCCTCCTCCTTGTCTTTGCTGATAACCCTCCATGTGATCTCTATTTCTGTGATTCTGTTTCTGTTCTAGTTGTTTGCTTAGTTCATTTTTGTTTTTGTTTTTTTAAGTTCAGTTGATTATAGTTGTGAATTTGTTATCATTTTACTGCTCATAGTTTGGATCTTCTTTTTCTTAAGTAAGTCCCTTTAACATTTTATATGATAAGGGCTGGGTGATGATGAACTCCTTTAACTTGACCTTATCTGGAAAGCACTTAATCTGCCCATCCATTCTAAATGATATCTTTGCAAGATAGAGTAATCTTGGATGTAGGTCCTTGCCTTTCATGACTTTGATTACTTTTTTCCAGCCCCTTCTTGCCTGCAAGTTTTCCTTTGAGAAATCAGCTGATAGCCTTATGGGAACTCCCTTGTAGGTAACTGTCTTCTCTTGTCTTGCTGCTTTTAAGATTCTCTCCTTATATTTAACCTTGGGTAATGTCATTCTGATGTGCCTTCTTGTGTGCTTCCTTGGGTCCAACTTATTTGGGACTCTCTGAGCTTCCTGGACTTCCTGGAAGTCTATTTCCTTTGCCAGATTGAGGAAGTTTTCCTTCATTATGTTTTCAAATAAGTTTTCAATTTCTTGCTCTTCCTCTTCTCTTTCTAGCACCCCTATGATTCAGATGTTGGAACATTTAAAGTTGTCCGGGAGGTTCCTAAGCCTCTCCTCATATTTTTGAATCCTTGTTTCTTCATTTCGTCTGGTTGAATGTTTATTTCTTCCTTCTGTTCCAAATCGTTGATTTGAGTGCTGATTTCCTTCCCTTCATTGTTGGTTCCTTGTACATTTTTCTTTATTTCACTTTGCATAGCCTTCACTTCTTCCTCTATTTTGTGTCTGTACTCAACCATATCTGTGAGCATGCTGATCCCCAGTGTTTTGAACTCTCCATATGATAGGATGTCTATCTCCTCGTTTAGTTCTTTTTCTGGAGTTTTGATCTGTTCTTTCATTTTGGCTATATTTCTTTGTCTTACTGCATTTGTTACATTGTAAAGGGTGGAACCCTAGGTATTTGCCAGGGTGGGGCAACCCTCTTTTGCTTCATTGTGGCACTGTATGTGGGGGAGGGGTTAGAGAAGGAACAATGCCACGTGCTGGGCTCTCACCCCGCTTTCAGTCACTTCCCCTGCTACCCACAAGCAAATTGGGCCATTCTGGTGCTGATTCCTGGGTGGGTGTTTTTTTTGTGTATGTTCTAGGACCCCGTGGGTCTCCCCAGTGAATTCTCCTATTAGGCTGGGACTTTCTCCCACCACCACAACCCCCATAGGTTTTTACATCTAAAGGTTTCGAGGCTTTAGTTTACTGCACTGGAATCCTGGGTTACATGATCTATCTCGCTCCCCATTTGTTCCTCCCAGTTTATCTAGACCCAAATGTGCGAGAGTCCAGTCTGCCAGCCACTGCCTTGCCCACCTGGTCTGCCCCTTGCTGCACATCCTCTCTACTCCGGCTGGCCATCTCTGCCCCTCCTACCAGTCTGGATGGATGTTTCTTCTTTAACTCCTTGGTTGATGGACTTCCATATAGTTACATTTTCTGTAAGTTCTGGTTGTTTTGTTTTTAAATTTGTTGTTGTGCTTTTTTGTTTATGAGAGGAAGCAAAGCATATGTATGTATGTCTCCATCTTGGTCGGAAGTCTCAAATGGAGCCACTTTAAATGGAGCTCTATGTCAGGGGAACTGCCTTGCACATTTTATACCTCAGAACTTTGGAATGTAAAACAGGACAAAACCCCCTGGAGTGGGCTTAACGAAACATTGTTCCCCAAATAAATGTTTGCAAAGAAAGCAAGAAAGAAGTTATTATTATTACTGGACTGCTGACTACAAGACTGAAACTGAAAATATTATTTAGAGTTATATTATCTGCACCAATAGAAATGCCTTTCTTTTACTGATGTAACTGTTCCCCTTCCCTTTCTCATAAATACCCATCACCTTTGTGTCCTAATTGAAATATTGTTTGAGTTTCTGTCTGAATTAATGCTTCCCCAATAGCTATTCTTTTTAATCTTAATAAATGCTTGTAGTCTCTCACTTTGAAAGGACTTTTAATTTTAGGTTGACAAAGGCAGGGGTGACTTGCTCACTGTTATATCTCTAGCACTTTGGATCATGCTAAGGCAGTTAGATTGTGCTAAATACATATTTTAAAATGATTGAATGAATAAAATCATTGTAATATTAGTGGTCAAATGACAGCAAACTTGGCTCTTACCTCCTTAGGCCCCTTACAGAGCTGCCTGAGCTCTAAGGACGTCTCTTGCAGCTCTTCAGCCCTCCAGTCTGCACAGACAGTGCTGCACCCACTCATATCTACCATACCTTCCTTGTCTTCCCATCATGGCCGCAGGGTTTTTGTTCATTCTAGTTCTTTAAATCATCACATAAATGATATTGTCACACTGAATCTCTGTATAGGCTCAGCTGCAGCACATTATAACACCATCAAGATAGGCAAAATCCCACCAGAGTTTTTCATGTTAATTCTACTTCTATATTCTCTAGCAAGTGACTAAATTCAGTTGAAGCCAAGCCTTCCCTGAAGAAGCTCTGCATATTTCCCTATTTACTATATGGTGAACATGATTAATGTAATTCTGCTGTCTGTGTAATGTGATATATTTTTATCTTTGTCCTGGCATTCTTTGTAAAAGCAATGCACTAGAGAAGGGACATTAAAATTAGAATTGCTTCTGCTAGAATCCCAACTCTGTCACCTTCTAGTATTGACACCTTGGAAATGCTACTTACAATATATTGCCCTACATTTCTTACTAAGCGATTAAGTTAATAACTGTTATGCTTAGTTATTGTGAGGATTCAATCCCATTGCATAGGTAAAGCATATGGCACATAGTAGGCCCTTGGTGTCTCATGATGATCAGTGATTATCCTCCTTTTCCTTAATGAATATTTTTGGAAAATTTATGCAGCTTCTTCCCCAAATTGTTGAGCTTTTTGCCTTCCTTTTCTATATGACCACTTTAAATATCATTCTTTATTTCCCAAGTCAAATTAGGAAACCTAATTTATTATGGGAGAAAAAAACTACTTTTTGGGAATTCTAAATTGTATACCTCTATATGTAGTGCTATTGAATTTACTTGGAATACGTATAGACAATATAAGATCAGTATTTTATAAAATGTAAAAAATGCAGTCTGTTTTTAAAATTCAGGACCCGCTTTCAAAGCCAGTGTAAGTATGCCAGCTAAGGGTTGCAGTCACTGTTCCTTGGCCTCATCCCATTAACCAGATCACATCAGGGAAGACCTGAGGAGAAAACTCAGAAACTTAGAAGAAGACTATTTCTGAGGAGTTATTTCCACCTCGGCCCATCTCCACCATTCCGTAGCATAAGAGCTATTGAGAGAAAAGCACAGCATGACATTGTGTTGGGTATGAGAGGACACAGAGACCTATGTATAAGGTTGTTTTATTCAATCTAGAGAACAAATAGGTATTTCTCAGAAGCTTATGGAGTGATCTGAGCTTCACTTTTAAAGGCTATGTGAAAATAAATGTTCATAGCCTATCTCTTGGAAATGGTTCTCATGACCCAGAATCAAAAGGAAATTTCTTGATTTAATTCATAAAAGGTAAACTGATGCTCTTATTTCTTGAGAATCCAAGGATTTGGGAATGTAATATTTATCTTTCATGAGAGAAGATATTAATGAGGTTAACACACTGATTTTCTAAATAATTCAATTAGAGTGATTTCTGATAAAATTTCATAAGTGCTAGTTTTCAAAAACACCACAAATTGAGAGTCTACAATCGAGAGTTCTATTTTTGTTGATGATGGAGAAAAGAAAATTATAGATTGATGTCTCTCTGGAACGTAGATGCCATAATTTTAAACAAAAATGAAAAAATGAATCCAGCAATATACAAGCAGGACAGTACATTATGAGCAAGTAAGGTTTATGCCAAAAATGAAGAGTTGGTTTAATATTTAAATATTAATCATCATAACATATTAACAGACTAAATGAGGAAAATCAAATTTTCATGCCAGTAGATATAGAAAAAGTATTCATTAAAATGTACAACCATTCATAAAAATATGCAGTATACTAAGAATAGAAAGTAACTTCATTAATCTGCAAAGAATATGGATTTTAAAAAAACCTACAGTTAACACCTTACTTAATGGTGAAATAATAAACATCTTCTCCCAAAGACTGAGACCAACATGAGGATATTCACTTTCATAACTTCTTTTTTTTAAAGGTTTTACTTACTTATTTTTAAAGAGATGAGAAGGGAGGGATAAAGAGAGAAAGAGAAACATCGGTGTAGGAAAGATGCATCAACCAACCAGTTGCCTCTTACACACCCGCAACCAGGGACCTGGCCCACAACCCAAGCCTATGCCCTGATTGGGAATCTATCTAGTGACCCTTTGGTTTGCAGGCCCACATTCAATCCACTAGGGCCATGACTTCATTATATTACTGGAGGTTTTAGCCAGTGAAATAAGTTAATAGATACATATACATGAAAGGCATAGTGATTGGAAATGAAGTAAAATTATTTTATTTGCAAGTGATGTGAGGGTTCATACAGATATTCTAAGACATTTCTGAAACAATTGTTAGAACCCATAGTAAATTCAGCAAGGCCACAGGGTGCATGGTTGTACAGGATGCATTTCTATATACTAGAAACAAAGGATTAAAAAACAAAACAATATTTTGCCGTATACACAAAATAAAATACTTAAGATAAAGTTTAGAAAAAGATATGCAAGACTACTGCACCGAAAACTTTAAAACACAGAGGAGAGAAATTTCAGAAGCTCAAAATAAATGGAGAATAATAACCATGCTCAAGAATTGGAGGACACACTATTGCTAATATGTTGATTTTCCTAATTGACCCATGATTCAACACAATTTCAATAAAAATTCCAGTGCACATTTTTAAAAGAAATAAACAGATTCTAAACTATGTTTGGGAAAACAAAGTGTCAAAGAAAACCAATACAATGCTTTAAAAAACGTTGGAAGACTTAAAATATCTGATTTGATTCATTTTTGACAGTTTTGGAGAGTACTAGTCATGTATTTTTTCTACCCATTCCCCCAGCAATCACCAGGTTGTTCTTGTTCATGAGAACTTTTTCCTTTTTGCTCAATCCCTCCAGGTCTTCATCTCCGTCCACCCCCCACCTAACTGTCATCCTGTTCTCCACCTATAAGTTTGTTCCCGTTTTCCTTGCACATTTATTCATTCGGTTCCACATGTGAGTGCAGTCATACAGCATTTCTCTTTCTCTGACTGGCTTATTTCACTTAGCATAATGTTCTCCAGGTCCATCCATGCTGTCATGAGGGTAAAATTTTCTTTCTTTCTTTTTTTAACAGCTGAGTAGTATTTCATTGTGTAAACGTCCCAGAATTGTTTTATCCATTCATCTACTGATGGAGACTTGTGCTGCTTCTGTATCCTGATGATTGTAAATAGTGCTGCAATGACCATAAGGGTGCTAATGTTCTTTTGAATTAGTGTTTTGGTTTCCTTCAGATATAGTCCCCGAAGTGGGATCACTGGGTCAAAAGGAAGATCCAGTTTTAATTTTTTGAGGCATCTCCATACTGCTTTCCACAGTGGCTGTACCAATCTGCATTTTCACCAACAGTGCAAAAGTGTTACCCTTTCTCCACATCCTAGCGAGCACTTGTTATTTGGTGGTTTATTGATTATAGCCATTCTTACAAGTGGGAGATGATATCTCATTGTGGTTTTAATTTGCATTTCTCTGACTATTAGTCATGTTGAGCATCTTTTCATATATCTATTGGCCATCTGTATGTCTTTTTGTAGTAGTGCCTGTTCAGGTCCTTTGTCTATTTTTAATTGGGGTGTTTGGGTTTTTTTGGTGTAAAATTGTGTAAGTTATTTATAAATTTCGGGTATTAACCAATTGTTAGAATACAAAAATGCAACTGTTTTCTGGATATTAATCTTGTGTCCATATACTTTGCTGAATTTATTTATCAGTTCTTGTAGTTTCTTTGTGGAATCTTTGGGGTTCCCTATGTACAGTATCATATGATCTGCAAATAAAAACAGTTTTACTTCTTACTTTTGAACTTAGATTCTTTTTATTTCTTCTTGTATAATTTCTGTGGCTCAGACTATGTGAAATAAGAGAGGTAAAAGCAGACATCCCTTTGTTGTTCCTGATCTCAAGGAGAATGCTTGTAGTTTTTGTCCATTTAGTATGATGCTGGCAGTGGGTTTGTCATATATGGCCTTTATTATGTTTAGGTATATTCCCTCTAATCCTACTTTGCTAAGAGTTTTTATTATAAATGGGTGCTGGAATTTATCAAATACCTTTTCTGCATTTACTGCTAATATCATGTGGTTTTTATCTTTCACTTTGTTTATGTGTTGAATTACATTTATTGATTTGTGAATATTGTACCAACCTTGCATTACCATAATTAATCCCACTTGATCATGCTGTATGATCTTTCTGATGCATGCTGTATTCAGTTTCCTAATATTTTGTTGAGAATTTTAGCATCTGTGTTCATCAGAGATATTGGCCTAAAATTTTATGGGTTTTTTTAATAGTATCTTTATCTGATTTTATAATTAGGGTAATACTGGCCTTGTAAAATGAGCTTAAGACCCTTCCCTCTTGAATTTTTTGAAATAGTTTGAGGAGGGGTGTTAGTTCTCAGAATGTTTGGTAAAATTTACCTATGACGTAATCTGGTCCAGGGGTTTTATTTGTTGGGAGTTTTTTTTATTACAGTTTCAATTTTACTATTTGGAATCTGCCTGTTCAGATTATCTGATTCTTCTTGATTTAGTTATGGAATATTTTATATTTCTAGAAATTTATCCATGTCCTCCAGTTTGTCCAGTTTATTGGCATATAGTTATTCATAATATTTTCTTACAATCCTCTTTCTTTGGTATAAGTTGTTATTTCTCCTCTTTCATTTCTGATTTTATTTATTTTGGTACTTTCTCTTTTTTTCTTGATGAATCTGGTTAAAGTTTTGTCAATCTTGTTTCTCTTTTCAAAGAACCAGCTCTTGGATTCATTGATATTTTGTATTGATTTTTAGACTGTATTTCATTTATTTCTGCTCTGATTTTTATTATTTCTTTCCTTTTACTCACTTTGAGCTTTGTTTATTGTTCTTTTTCACATTTTGTTAAGTGTGAAGTTAGATTGTTTATTTGAGCACTGGGCTTTTTTTTTGTTTTTGTTTTTGTTGGTTTTTTTTTTTTTTTTTTTTTGAGATTTGCCTGTAATGCTATGAATTTCCCTCTTAGGATTGCTTTCCCAGTGTCCCACAGATTTTGCATCATTGTGTCTTCATTTTCATTTGTGTCAAGATATCTTTTCATTCTTCTTTCTTATCGTTGTTTGCCCATACATTACCAGTAATGTATTATATAGCTTCCATGTATTTGCATGTTTTTCATTGTTCTTGTAATTGATTTCTAGTTTCATCACATTGTGGTCAGAGAAGATGCTTAATGTGATTTCAATCGTATTTAATTTATTGAGACCTGTTTTGTGTCCTAACATGTGGTCTATCCTAGAAAATGTTCTATGTGCACTTATAAAGTATGTATATTCTATTGCTTTCGGACGAAATGTTCTGAAGACATCAATTAAATCCATTTGATCTAGTATGTTGTTTAAAACTGCTGTCTCTTGATTTTCTGTCTGGAACATCTACCCATTAAAGCCATAGTGTGTTAAAATCCCCAACTATGACTGTATATCTGTGGTTGTTTTCTTTATGTCCATCATGATTTGCTTCACATATTTAGGTGCCCCTATGTCGGGTATGTAAATGTTTACTTGAGTCATATCTTCTTGTTGGGTTGTTCCCTTTATCATTATGTAGTGTCTTTCTTTGTCTCTTACTGTAGCCATGGTTTTAAAGTGTATTTTTTTCAGATATAAGTACTGCTACCCCAGCTTTTATTTTCTTTCCATTTTCATGAGATATCTTTTTCTATCCTTTTACTTTTAGTCTGTTTGTATCTGTCAATCTCAAATGTGTCTCTTGGAGGCAATATACATGTTGGTCTTGTTTCCTTATCCATTCAGGTAACCTAGGTCTTTTGGTTGGAGCAATGAAGCTATTTACATGTAAGGTGATTATTGATAGGTACATATTTAGAGCCATATTATTGTTAAATGAATTTCCTCTTTTTTTTCTTTCTTTTTTCTTCTTTTTCTTCTTGAAGCAAGCTGTTTAAAATTTGTTGAAGTACTGGTTTGGTGTGAACAAACTCCTTTTGCTTTTCCTTGACTGGAAAACTCCTTATTTCTCCTTTGATTTTAAATGATAGCCCTCCTGGGTAAAGTAGCCTTGGTTATAGGTCCTTGCTTTTTATCACCTTGAATATTTTAACACTATTCTCTTCTGGTCTCAAATGTTTCTGTTGAGAAATCAGACATTCTAATTGGTGTCCCCTTGTACGTAATTACCTGCTTTTCTCTTGATGCTTTTAGGATTCTCTCTTTGTTTTTAAGCCTTGCCATTTTAATTATGATGTGTCTGGGTGTAGGCCTCTTTGGTTCTAACTTGTTTGGGGCTCTCTGATCTTTGTGGACTCGTGTCATCTTTTTCCTCCTCCAAATTAGGGAAGTTTTCAGTCATTATTTCTTCCAATAGGTTTTCAACCGCTTGCTCACTCTCTTCTCCTCTGGTATTCTCATGATTCAAATGTTGTTATGCTTCATGTTGTCCAAAATATTTCTTAAACTCTCCTTTTTTTAAATTCTTTTTTCTTTTTCTGCTGTACCTGGGTGTTGTTTTTTCTTTGTCTTCCAAATCACTGATTCTATCCTCTGCTTCATCTAACCTACTGTTTATTCCTTCTCTTGTATTATTTATTTCAGATATTGCATTATTTATTTATGAGTGGTCTTTTTTATGGTTTCTATGTCTTTTTTCATGCTGTTGGGTATCCTTGTCATCATTACTCTAAACTCTCTGATAAATTGCTTAGCTCCATTTCATCTAGTTCTTCTTCTGGAGAATTCTCTTATTCTTTCATTTGGAGTCTGTGTTTTTGTCTTCCCATTTTGGCTGCTTCTTTGTATTTTCTACCTTAGTTGTTAAACTAATCAATGATGTAGCCTCAGGCTCTAATTAGCAACATGGATTAAGCTGCACAGGATGGGGCAGAGTAATTCTGGTGGGCAGGACTATTGCTTCCCCTCAGGCTGATATCCCTTGGAGGGGAGTGCTTTCCCTGAGAAAGATGGCTTCTGCACTGTGGGTAAACACTCAGCACAGGGATGCTGGCAGCTGTTCCTTCAGTTCTCTTCCCAGAGCCGCTAACCTCAGACTCTCCTCACACATCTCTAGTCTACTCTGCCCTCCCTCTGCCAGAGTTCAGGGTAAATGGCTTCAAATGAAATTTTCTGTGTTAGCCCTTTAAGAGGCTCTCTGTATCTCCAGCCATCTCTCCCTGATAGACAGAAACCCTGGTGTTTTTCACAGCTGGATGTTATCTGGGTTTGTTTTTCCTGGCCATGGTGCTGTAATCTGGGGAACCCAGCTTGGGGTTTTGACCCCATGCTTCTCAGAGGAATCCCCCAGCCACAGAAATATCCCTCCAGAACTTTAGCTGCTTCCTTGAGAATTTTGCCAGCTTTCTCATGCCTCCTTCACAATACCTACCATTCTTATTGTGGTGAAGTGGTTTCTTCTGCCTGTCTGTGGTTATAAGGTTTCTCTCCAGCTAGGATCCAGTTAATTATCCAGGATGAACTCTCTACAATTTAGTTGTAATTCTAGATTGGTCCTGGGAGGAGGTTAGTGTAGCTTCCACTTACTCCTCTACCATCTTGGATCTCGTTGGTCATATATTTTTATGATGTCCCTCAATTGGTATGTGTCTGATGTTTTCCTCATGATTATATTGGGTTTAGCAATTTCAGAGAGGGTACATATCAACATGACTTATCACTATTAATATCACCCATCATTCTTTAGCTAAGGTAGTGTTTGTCAGTTTTTTTCCACTACCAAGTTACTTCCTTCCCCTTTCCCAACTATACTCTTTGGGAAGAAATCACTATGCACAGCCCACACTTAAGGAGTGGGGAGGTATACTTCTCTTCCTTGTGCAGCCTAATTAACATAAATTATTAAGGAATTTTCTGCATGGGAGATTTATCTCTTCCCCTTTTCCACCCTTCTATCCACTATTTATTTTATTTATTTAGTCAGTTCTTTATTTATAGCAATATGCACTCATAGATTTTGTTTTTAAGATTTTATTTATTATTTATTTTTAGACAGAGGGGAAGGGAGGGAGATAGAGAAGGAAAGAAACAGCAATGTGTGGTTGCCTCTCACATGGCCCTCACTGGGGACCCGGCCTGCAACCCAGGCATGTGCCCCAACTGGGAATCGAACCGGGACTGCTTGGTTCCCAGCCCGCGCTCAATACACTGAGCTACACCAGCCAGGCACACTCATGGATTTTTAAAAATATTTTGAATCTGATAATTTTTCTATAGATTTACATTAGACATAGTGGTGTGCTACTGGTTTTAGAACATACTTATTTAGAAATAAGTCAGTGGAAAAGATAGTGAATTTAGAAATTGACATATATTGCCAATTTATTTTTAATTTTGTTAATATTAATTTTTTTAATTTTAAAATTCTCCTCATATTTTATATATAAACAATTGGGTACGTGGAATATATTAGCAAGAATCTTTCCTCCCACATTTTCTTCCTTTTTTCATTTTTTTAATGCTGGCTCATTTTTCTTTTGGGTTAATTTTTTTTGAGATATAATTGACATATAGCACCATATAGTTTTAAGAAGTTGAGTGAGCTGGGACTTAGTAGGATGATGGTCTCTTTCACCCGAAGCACACTAGCAAGTCTAATAGGCTTTGGTCATTCTCATGAGAGGTAGGGCAGTTTGAGGGTTCCTCTGGGGATGTTGGCAGACTCTATGGTAAGTCCATAAGCCTGATATTGGGGGAACTTCACCCAGAAGGAAATGCTAACTGTGTGTGTAGCCTTGGGGTCAGTTTGGCATCATGAGTAAGTGGGGTGAAAGGCAGTGCTGATCACCAGCCACCTTCTAGGCAGCACAGGAAACAGCTGGTGAGGACTGCCTAGGTAAGGGAAGAAGAAGCATTGATGATTCTTTCATGTAGTCTATTAGATTGGACCACATAGAATTGTAATGGGGTGCTGATGTAGAGGTCCCCCCAAATGGAGAAAATCCCCATAGCTATTACTGGGGGTGGGGAGGGTGAGGGAAACAGAGCAGGGCCATTGAGAGTTATTTTGCATACCTGAAGAACTTGGCCAGAGTTTTAGTAATGTTAAAAGCTATGCCTTTACTCTCTTGGAGCCAGGGAGATGGGCATGACTGTAATTCATGATGCGATATAGTCACAGGGCCATGCTTGTCTGGAATGACAATGGCAGTCCAGAAGGCAGAAGAAACCAGACTGCTGGCAGGTGTAACCCAGTGTGGGTGGAGTCAGAAATGGAGTTACAGGGGAAGATCCATACTGGGATTTAAACCCAGGTGCAGCAGCCATGCTGGAGCTTAACCTTGACTTTTGGGAGTGGAGCGGCACTACACTACTCTTTCTCACTCTCTCCCTCTCTCTCAGCCACGCTCTCTCTTAGCCATGCTAAAGCTCTGGACCATGTGAGAAGGAGAATAGGAGGGCCATAAGAAGCTCTCTCTTTCTCACTTGCTCTTGACCATGTGGCTGGGGAAAGAGAAGCCTCTTGACCATGTAGCAGAAGTGTGGGGTCTTGGCACTGTGAGAAAATGCAGAAGGATTTCCTGACCCACCATGAGGATGCAGTTTTGTATTAAAAGCAGGAGCCTAGCTAGCAGAGCACAGATGGCTGGAGGAAGCCAGGATGCAGACAGGAATCTGCTCAGCTAAGCTACAGACTTTAATTTCTTTTCCCGAGAGATGGTACCTCTGACTGGTCTGGCTTGGCAAGGGGGGTGGGCAGGACTGTGTGTTTGTGGGTGTTTCTTTGTTTCTAAAGGGAGTGAGATTTAATGGCAGGATTCAGCCATTATTCTAAACCTGTATAACTTTTGAATAAATAGTTCCTTTCCTTTTTACCAAACTCTGGCATTGAAAGCTCAGTTCTTATTGGCAATGAGCAAAAAGAACCCAGACTAATAGAGCCCAGGAGTTCTGTAACAGAGTGAGGATATTTGCCCGTTTTTGCTTACCAAAATACATAGCTTAGGGAGTACTTGATCTTTCTTAAGGTTTAACGAGTATGATTTCCTTCACCTTGGAAAGAAAGAAAGAAAGAAAACAACAGAAAAATGAAAAGAAGTGAAGAAAGAGGTAAACTATAAAAAATAAAAGAGAACTTTTTCCTCTTGTTTTTGCAGGTGATTAGGAGAGAGTTATAAGCACGTAGCATAAAACATTTATGATAGATGCATTTAAACATAGACTCAAAGATTTCTGAGTGCTTGTGGATCTCCTTCCCTGTGTCTTGCTCTCCTTCCTGGCACTCTGGCAGTTATCTTTATATCCAAATTGTTTCTATTCTATTTCTAAATTATTTCCTTGAGTTGTACTGATCACCATGGCATGGAGGCTGGGAGTAGTCAGAGGTGAGAGGCACAGCCAGGAAAAGTTTCTTAGTCACTGCTTGTTGGAAGAGGCCTGGAGTATGCCTGGAGTGCTCACTTGACTGATTTCCAAGACAAAGATGGGCAGCTGTGGGACAGACAGGCCTGATCACAGCAGGTTACAATGAACTGTGTCATCCCAGCACACCAGGCAATTTCCTTTTTGAGTCACTTTTTAGCTCAGAATGAAACTCCACCCTCTTTTTTCTGTGGCCCAAGTGAGAGGAAGATACTTTCTCTTGGAGACAGCATTTCAGTAAGGAGTCTCCTAAGTATGCATTTTCTGCCACAATGGGCAAGGGTCTGAAGGAGAATCCCCTGTCGCTGTGAAATGTGACTCCCTCCATGCACAGTGGTCCTCAGCTGAGGTTCTTCCGGGGCCTGGAGGCAGCCTGGGAAATGAGATGCCCTAGCAAGTCCATTTGCTAACAGAGGAATGCATGTTCCTTTTCCATTTGAGTTTTTTCTCTTGACTTAAAAAATCAGATGCTTGTCCTTTGTGCTTTCATGGGAGAAGAGATTTTAGTGTCACTGTGCTCTCTGGGTCCTTGGCTTTGTGCTCTATCATCATCAGAAGATATATCTAAAGTCACTGGTTACTGGATTTCATTATAGGAATTTCTGAAAGGCTTTTCCATTTTCTCATAGTTTTAAAAAGCATGTGCTTACCAGAAATTGTGCTTTGAGTTTTGTTATTTTCAGCTTTCTGCCTCTTTCTCCCTCTTTCTCTTTCGCTCATTTTTAGCCTATGCACCCTGGTCAAAAATTAAGACACTATTTACATCATGTAATTGAAGATAAGAATGTGAGCAACAGACTCAGAAACACAGAGAGCCTTCCTTGTCTCAGAAGAAAGGAGACCTGAGGGCGGTGTAAGGAGGTGATTGCATCCCCCTGCTCTCTGAGGCCTATGGAGCTCCCAGATCAGAATGGCCCACACTGCTCCACTCCTGTAGCAAGCATTCCAAAACTGATTCTTGCTGGGAGCAAAAAAAACTGTCTGAAAAAAAAAAAAGGTATAACTAATCATTAGATTTAAAAGCTGATGCTCCTACCTTGTCTTCCAGATGGTTTCAGAGCTTTCATAGCAGTCAGCACTGAAAAGGAAGCATTTTCCTGCTTCCATTCTCCTTTGCTTTCTCTTTTCAGTCTCCTGCGGGAGGCAGCCCTCTTGTGTAGTTTCTCTCTGCAGCATTGTGGTGGGAGCAGGCAGAGGCCACAAAGAAAATGGTCTTCAATGACCCATGCATCTTTCTTCCCAATGCAGCGACATTCTTCTAGTTTTTAAAAGTCTGCAATTTAAGGCAAGTATCTTAAAAAATAAGATTAATGCACGACATCAGGAAGGGTTGTGTGTGCAAGAGTAAGGAGGACTACAGCGAATGGAGGAGTAAGGAAGTAGATGGGCTGAGAGTTGAGGTGGAAAAGCCCAGTGGCAAAATACTTCAGATCTCAGTGACTCCTGTTCACTTGCCCACACTGCCAAATCTCCTTTCCACATGGTGTCCAGAATTATCCTGAATACCTCACTCTCTCACTCAGTCTTCTTTATTGACTTGCCATTGCTAGAAGAACAAAGTCCAAACTCGTTAGTTTGGTGGCCAAGGTGTCCGAAATCTGCCCTCATTCTGCATTTACAAACCATAGTTCACTGCTTTCCTTGCTGCCAGTGTACCTGGGCTCCATTCTGCCCTTTGCTCTGCTCAGAGCACAGCCTGCACATCCTTACTTCTTCTCCTTGGCTGACTTTGTTCTTTTAGCCCATGAACTTCTTTCTATTCAATAATTATTTCCATTCTCCCTCTCCTTTTACTAGTTGTTGAAATTCTAACCATTTTTCAAAGATTATCTACTTAATGTAACTGTCCCCAATCTCTTAAGTCAATATAAATCTCACATGTATTTATTTTCCTGTTTTTTTCCAATGTTTCCAACATCTTATACTTGCCTCACTGTCAGTTATATGAGGGCAGGGCCTGATGTCATCTTTGTATAATGCCTGGAACATTAACAGAACTCAATAAATGAGCATCAAGGGGCTGGTTCAGGCTACAACATTCCCAACAACTTACCTAAAAAATGACAGGATTTTAATTGTTGAACAGAAGCTCAGAGGAAAAATGGACTCCAGGGCACCAATAGAAAGAAAGATCCAAGGTGGCTTGTGGTGGCATTACAACATCTTTCTCCTGGCCAAAGGTGGAAAGCTTGGCTTCACAGGCGGGGCAGGGGGTGGGGGAGGAAGACACAGAGGTGAATCTATACACGACTGTCCTGAGCTGCTTTGCAGAGAATGAAGAAGCTGTAGTCATTATTCAGATGGTAATCAATGTACCAGCATTGGAGGAAGCCCACTTAGTGATCTCACACATAGGCCCAGGGACACCACTTCACTAATCCAACACTTACTTAGTTTTAGAATAGCAGAATTTTAAGAGTTGGAGAGTACTGTGGAGATTATCTTGTTCGTACTTCTAACCAATTAAGGGATCCTTTTATTCCATTGATTCCTCTGGGGTCCACACTGTGATCTTTGCAGTCATGCCTCTTCCAGAAAGCAGCCCATGTACTTATGATGTGATAAGACGACACGGCCTTTACCCTTCATCAGCCCTCACACCCTGGCACTTTGCAGAGAGTGAGAAGGAGAAATTCGTGTGAGAAGTCCTATGAGAGGTGTGACAATAGTCATGCAACTCGGTAAAGACACTCTAACACCATGTCTGCAGCAGTCAGCATACTTGCTCTTAAGAAATGGCTAAAATGCTGGGATCCATCTATCAACACTCAAAAATGACTGGAAAAGAAAAAGCAACCTACATTTCTGCCATTATTCTAAGAGATTTTGGGATCTTGCAATTATCTCATAAGGAGACGTAGGTTGATAATTTGCAGTCACACTGGAGTTTAGAACATCCACTTATGCATCAGTAGTGGTTTTTGCCAATGCAAGAGCATTTAGAATGTAAAGAATTAATTCATAAAGATTCCATGGCTGGCTGAAGGTGTTTTTCACACTGAGGATGATTGATGAAGAAACATCTTTACAGTAAGTGGGTGAAGTCAGCTCATCCTAATGCTATTTGTCTTTTGGCCTTGAAAACTGATCTATCACTCAGATATAACCAACTCATCAGGAAATCATAATGATAATGGTGTCCTGTAAAAAATGTGATGTTGCCTTTCAAGGGTAAATATATACATTGAATATGTGTTGTAATAGGAGTTTTCAGAGAATTTAAATGAGACATTTTTCACATATCCTTGCCTTAAGAGGCCTGAGCACTGTTTACAATTCCTTAGGGAGGAAGAAAGGAGGTTGTTGTGATTAACTTTTGGACTAAGAAATCCTTATTCTCTCTCTCTTTCCATCCTGGGATCAGATATCAGAGCAGACACCTTCCATCTGTGACTCCTTGCAGAGTCCTTTGAGCCCTTGAGGCTTGCTGTTAATCGCTACTTCAACCAGGTTGCCAAGAACTCTCATGATAAAGCTCACAATAAAACTAATATACATATATATTTTTAAATTTGTTTGTTTATTTATTTATATG
The DNA here is from genome assembly GCA_004026765.1 of Micronycteris hirsuta. NCBI lineage: Eukaryota > Metazoa > Chordata > Mammalia > Chiroptera > Phyllostomidae > Micronycteris > Micronycteris hirsuta. The sequence goes on along the minus strand of PVJI01017160.1, from coordinate 19,129 downwards.
GATATAATCTAAGTAAGCTAAGCACACACCCAAATGCTCCAAACCACAGGGCACACACACACATGCACACACTGATGAACGAGCATGTGACTACTAAGCCTCCTTGATTGATTCTGAAATGAGGCAGGCAGAGGTGTTTGTATGGGGAGATACAAATGTTGAGCTGAACTGCACCTGCTGTGTGTGATCTGCGATCTGTCATTTGTCTTGAAAGAGGCGAAGAGATTGAGGCCTAAGTCCCTAAATTTTGGAGGACCCCAAACAGCAGGGGCACCTGGTGGAACAAAGAGCCTCCTGGCATACATGAGAGCTGTGTTTTTCAGGTAGGTATCATGTTCCGGCCACAGCATGATAGACAAATGCCAGGCCAGATGAGGAGATACAATCTGCACAACCTGACGCGTCTGTACCTGGATCATGTGATGGGAACAGATGCTGATTCAATATGGATGCAGGTTCAGAAAAAAGGGAAAAATGCCTGGACACTGGAGAAAAGTGCTACAAAAGTTTAGAGCCTCCAGAGGAGGATCACGATTTACATGAACGATCCGAACATTTATGTGGCATGAATTGTCATCTATGCAATTGTCATCTATGCAGTATTGTGCTGAAGCTTTCTGGTAGAGGAAGACTGATTGCATCTTTGACATCTGGAAACCTAAGGCTTCTATAGGAGCAACTAATCTTTCTACTCTTCTCCTTGTGACCTAGAGTGGCCATTTATCTCTTCATCTACTGTGCCATGTTCACCCTTGATGATGGGACTATCTTCGTGTTCCTAGCTGTCCCTGGAAAGATCATAAGGGGAAAGACTGCTGAACGTGTTACTTGGCTGTTTCACAAGCACTGAAAACTTTACATTGCATGTTAGGGAAGCCTATGCCTATGTTACACAAGAAGTTTAATGCTCTACCATTATCCTTAAGAAAGCTCAATGTCAACTATACTGAATAATTATTGAAATCAGACTTCAAAATTCCTGATTATTTCTCCAGGTGCTTTTATGAAAAAATGATTTGCTTAGCATCCTCTGCTAGTCAGTGTGCCATATGATTAGAAAAAAGGGCTTGCATCTGCCTAATAAAAGAAATATTAATGCAATTGTTGAAAATAAAGAACCTGTTTGATCTCCAGGTAAATATTGTCCCCCATCCTGGAAAACAGAAGCTGCTTGTAACCTTCCGAAGTAGGTATTTCTAGCTTCCTAAAAAATGTTGACATCTGGTTACCAATGATAGCATTACTATTTTTCTTTCTATATGTTGTCCTTCTTTTCTTTCTTTTCTATTATTATTGTTGTTGTTATTGCCTTTTTTTAGAACTTCCCCTTATCTCCTATATTGAATATTCTTTGGTTAACATAAAGACTTAGTTTAACAGCATTGAGTTACTCAAAGTTTTTCTTTCCTTGCCGTTCATGAAGATGTGATTTTCAGGTACTGTTCAATTTTTTTTTTTATGTGTGACTTTAAATTTTATTTTTGAATTACAATTTACACTCAGTATTATTTTGTATTTGTTTCAGGTATATACCATAGTAGTTAGACAATCATACTTTACAAAGTGATGCCCCCAATATTTCAAGTACTCATATGGCAACATAAGTAATATTACAATTTTATTGACTACATTCCCTATGCTGTACTTTACATCCATGACTATTTAGTAACTACTAATTTATATTTCTCAATCCATTCACCATTTTAACCCATCTGGCAAATATCAAAATGTTTTCTGGATGTATGAGTTAGTTTTTGTTTTGTCTGTTTGTTTTGTTTTTCAGATTCCACATATAAATGAAATCATATGGCATTTATCTTTCTCTGTATAACTTATTTCACTTAGCATAATGGCCTCTAGGTCCATCCATGCTGTCACAAATAATAAGAATTTATTTTTTATGGCTGAATAATATTTTGCTGCATATATGTACCACCTCTTTTTTATCCACTCGTCTAATGGTGGGCATTTGCATTGCTTCTATATCTTGGCTATTGAAAAAAACAGTGTAATGAACATAGGGATACACTTGTTCTTTCGAATAAATGTTTTGGGTTTCTCCGGATATATAACCAGAAATGGAACCACTGGGTCATGAGGCAGCTCCATTTTAATTTTTTGAAGAACATTCATACTGTTTTCCACAGTGGCCACACGAATCTTCATTCCCATGAACAGTGAATGAATTTTCCCTTTTCACCTCATCCTGACTAACACTTGTTTGTTCATTTACTGGTGATAGTCATTATGACAGGTGTGAGGTGGTATCTCGTTGTGGTTTTAATTTGCACTTCTCTGTTAATTAGTGACACTGAGCACTTTTTCCTGTCTATTGGTCATTTGTAAGTTCTCTTTAGAGAAGTGTCTATTTAGGTCCTCTTTCCACTTTCTCTTTGAATTGTTTTGGTATTGAGTTGTGTGAGTTCTTTATAAATTTTAGATATTAAGCCTTTATCCAAGTGTCATTGGCAGGCATCTTCTCCCATTCAGTAGGTTGTCCTTTTGTTTTGTTGATGCTTTTCTTTGCTGTGCAAAACATTGTTAATTTTTAAAAAATATTTTATTTATTTATTTTATTTTTAGAGAGGGGAAGGGAGGGAGAAAGAGAGAGAGAGAAACATCAACGTGTGGTTGCCTCTCATGTGGCTCCCTGTGAGGACTTGGCCCACAACCCAGGCACATGTCCTGACTGGGAATTGAACCTGCAACCCTTTGGTTCACAGCCTACACTCAATCCACTGAGCTATGCCAGCCAGGGCAAAAAAACTTGTTAGTTTAATGTAGTCCCATTTTTGTTGTTGTTGTTTTCCTTGCCCAAGAACATATGTCAAAAAAAATATTGCTAAGAGAAATATCAGATATTTTATTGCCCATCTTTGCGTCCAGAAGTTTGATGGTTCAAGTCTTACATTTAAGTTTTCAGTACATTTTGAGTTTATTCTTATACACGGTGTAGGAAAGTGGTCTAGTTTCATTTTTTGCATGTATATGTCCAATTTTTCCAATAACATTATTGAATAGACTGTCTTTACCTCACTGTTCGTTCTTGTATTTTTTTGATATATTAATTGCCATAGGTGTGGGTTTATTTCTGGGCTCTCTATTATGTTTCATTGATCTATGTGTCTGTGTTTATGCCAGTATTATGTTGTTTTGATTACTCAGGTCTTGTGCTATACCTTATTTTTTAATTATATTTTATTGATTATGCTATTACAGTTGTCCCAATTATCCCACATTTACTGCCCTCCAACCATCACCCTCACTCCCTCAGGCAATCTCCATACCATTTTTCATGTCCATGGTCATGTATTCATTGGCTACTCCATTTCCTATATTATGTTTTACATCCCTGTTACTATTCTGTGACTACCAATTTATACTTTTTTCCTTTTCTTTTTTTCTTTTATTTTATTGTGTTCAAGTACAGTTGTCTCCATTTCCCCCTCCACCACTCCCCCCAACCCTAGCCATCCCCACCTCCCACCCCAGATCCCAACCCCCTTTGGCTTTGTCCCTGTATCCTTTATACATTTCCCTTGACAACCCTTCTCCCTTTCCCCGCCATTATCCCCTCTCACCTCCCTCTAGTTATTGTCAGTTTGTTCTTAATTTCAATGTCTCTGGTTATATTTTGCCTGCTTGTTTATTTTGTTGATTAGGTTCCACTTAAAGGTGAGATCATATGGTATTTGTCTTTCACTGCCTGGCTTATTTCACTTAACATAATGTTCTCCAGATTCACCCATGCTATCATGAAGGGTAGGAGCTCCTTCTTTCTTTCTGTTCCATAGTATTCCATTGTATAAATGTATAATTTTTTTGATCTACTCATTTATTGATGGGCACTTAGGTTGCTTCCTGCACTTGGCTATTGTAAATTGTGCTGCTATGAACATTGGGGTGCATAAGTTCTTTTGAATTGGTGTCTCAGGATTCTTAGGGCATAGTCCCAGCAATAGAATTGCAGGATTAAAAGGCAGTTCCATTTTTAGTTTTCTGAGGAAATTCCATACTGTTTTCCACAGTGGCTTCACCAATCTGCATTCCCACTAACAGTACACTAGGGTTCCCTTTTCTCCACAACCTCGCCAGCACTTATTTGTTGATTTGGTTATGATAGCCATTCTGGCTGCTGTGAAGTGATATCTCATTGTGGTTTTAATTTGCATCTCTCTGATGGCTAGTGATGCTAAGCATCCTTTCATATGTCTCGAACAAAGGTTTGATATCAAAAATATGTGAAGAACTCACACAACTCCACTACAGGAAGACAAATAATTCAGTTAAAAAATGGGCAAAGGATCTGAACAGATACTTTTCCAAGGACATACAGACGACCCAATTTGTACTGCTTAATCCCCTTACCTCTTCTCCCATTCCCTTACACCCCCCTTATCTGGCAACAGTCAAAACATTCTCTGTATCCATGATTCTGTCTCTGTTCTGCTTGTTTGCTTACTTTGTTATTTAGATTCAATTGTTGATAGATATGTATTTATTCCCATTTTATTGTTCATAGTTTTTATCTTTTTCTTAAATAAGTCCCTTAAACATTTCATATAATAATGGTTTGTTGATGATGAACTCCTTTAGTTTTTTCTTGTCTAGGAAGCTATAGTTGAATATCAGGCAGCATGGTACCTCCAACTTTGGTTTTCTCATTTAGGATTGCTGTGGCTATCTGGGGTCTATTAAAGTTTTATATAAATTTGAGGATTATTTGTTCTAGCTCTATGAATACTGCCAGTGATATTTTGACAAAGATTACATTGAATCTATAAGTTTTGTTGGGTAGCATGGATATTAGATGTTAATTGTTCCTATTCATGAGCATAGTATATGCTTCCATTTATTTGTATCTTCAGTTTCTTTCTTTAATGTCTTATAATTTTACAAGTACAAGTCTTTTACCTACTGGTTGAATTTATCCCTATGAATTTTTTGATGCAATTGTAGAGGAGATTCTTTTAGCTTCTTTTTCTGATAGTTCATTATTAGTGTATAAAAATGCAACTGATTTCTGCCCTGGCTGGTGTAGCTCAGTGGATTGAGCGTGAGCTGTGAACCAAAGGGTCGCCAGTTCAATTCCTGCTCAGGGAACATGCCTGGGTTGCAGGCCAGACCCCCAGGGGGTCCACCTGAGAGGCAACTGCACATTGATGTTTCTCTCCCTCTCTCTCTCCCTTCCCTTCTGTCTAAAAATAAATAAAATATTAAAAAAAATGCAACTGATTTCTGAATATTTATTTTGTATTCTGCTGCTTTACTGAGTTCATTAATCAGTTCTAGTGTTTGTGTTTTTTTAATTACTTCATTGTTGTTCAATTACAGTTGTCTGCATTTTCTCACTACCACCCCCCTACCCCAACCAAATCCACCCCCTCACTTGTTTTTTGTTTTTTAATAGAACCTTTAGGGTTCTCTCTATATAGTGTCATGCCATATACAAATAGTGACAGTTTTACTACTTCCTTTTCAATTTGGATGCCTTTTATTTCTCCTTGATTGCTATGAATAGGACATTTAGTACTATGTTGAATAAGAAAAATAGAAGTGGACATTCCTGTCTCATTTCTGATCTTCAGGGAAAAGATTTTAACTTTTCTCCATTGAGTATGATAATAGCTGTGGGTTTGTTATATATAGCTTTTATTATGTTGAATTACATTCCTTCTATCTCCACTTTTTGGAGAGTTTTAATCATTATGGGGTGTTAGATTTTGTCAAAAGCTTTGTCTGCATCTATTGATATGATCATATGATTTTTCACTTTTTATTTTTATCTGTGAATATTGAACCATCTTTGCATTCCAGAAATAAATTCCACTTGATCATGTATTGCTGAATTTAATATTTTGTTAAATTTAGTTTGCTAATATTTTGTTGAGGATTTTTGTGTATATATTCATCAGAGATATTGGCTTATAATTTTCTTTCTTTATAGTGTCTTTATCTGGTTTTGTAATTAGGGTAATGTTGACTTTATAAAATGAGCTTGGGATTCTCCCCTTCTCATGAATTTTTGGGAATATTTGAGAAAGAGATATTAGATTTTCTCTGAATGTTTGGTAAAATTTATCTGTGAAGTCATCAGTCCTGGGCTTTTGTTTGTTGGGAGGGTTTTTTTTTTTTTCTTTTTCTTTTTGTATTACTGCTTCAATTTGTTACTGTAATTTGCCTGTTCAGATTTCCTTTTTTCTTCCTGATTCATTTTGGGAGATTGTATATTTCTAGAAATTTTATCATTTTATGAGGATTGTCCAATTTGTTTGGCACATAGTTTGTTTGTAGTCTTTTCTTACAATCCTTTGTATATCTGTGGTGATTATTGTTGCTTCCTCTCTCACTTCTGATTTTATTTATTTGGGTTCTCACTTTTCCTTGATGAATCTGGTTAAAGGTTTATTAATCTTGCTTAGTTTTTTCAAGGAATTTGCTCTTGGTTTTATTGATATTTTGTATTGCTTTTTTAGTTTCTATTTTGTTTATTTCTGCTCTGATCTTTATAGTTTTCTTCCTTCTACTCACTTTGTGCATTTTTTTGTTGTTCTTTGTCTTATTACTTTAGGGCTAAGGTTAAATTGTTTATTTGATATTTTTCTTGTTACTTGAGGTAGGACTGTAATGCTATGAATTTCCCTGTTAGGACTGCTTTTGCTGCAACCAGTATATTTTGGGTTCATTTTGTTGTGTTTTCATTTTTATTTGCCTCAAAGTATCTCTTGATTTTCTCCTTGATCTCATTAAACCACTCATTGTTTAGTAGCATGTTATTTAGCTTCCATGTGTTTGTGGATTTTTCAGTTTCTTTCTCATAATTGATTTCTAGTTCTGTAGTATTGTGTCTGGTGAAGATGTTTGATATAATTTTAATCTTCTTAAATTCATTGAGACTTGTATTATGATTTAATATGTGACCCATCCTGGAAAGTATTTCATGTGCTTGAAAAGAATGAATATTTTGCTGTTTTTGGATGAAGTGCTCTGAAAATATAAATTAAATCCATCTGTTCTAACGTATCCTTTAAGGGTGCTGTTTCCTTGATTTTCTATCTGAAAGATCTATCCATTGATGACATTGGGGTGTTAAAGTCCTCTACCATGACAGTGTTACTACTGATCTTTCTCTTTATGTCCATCAATATTTGCTTTATATATTTAGGTGCTTTTATGTTGAGTTCATAAATGTTTACAAGGATTATACTCTCTTGTTGGATTTATCCTTTTATCATTATATAATGTCTCTGTCTCTTATAAACTTTGTTTTAAAGACTATTTCATCTAATATAAATATAACCCATTTTTAAATTTCCATTTGCACAAAATATGTTTTCCATTTTTTACCTTCAGTCTGTGTATGTCTTTCAATCTGAGGTGGATCTCTGGTAGTTAGCATATATGTGGGTCTTGTTTTCTTATTCATGCAGCTAACTTTTGTCTTTTGATTAAAGTATTTAATCCATTTATATTTCAAATGACTATTGAGCCCAAAGATAGAAGGCTGACAGTTGTGGTGAGGGGGTGCTGGGTCAGGGAGGTGGAGGAACTGAGCAAAAGAGAAAAGAGAAAAAAACTCGTGGACAAAGAACAGTGTGATGATTGCCAGGAGGTGGTGAATGATGGAAGGTTGAGGAGAGTATGTGGGGATAAATGACTATGGAAGGAAATTTGACTTGGGGTGGTGAAAATGTGATACAGTGTAAAGATGATGTATTGTAGAACCGTGCACCTGAAATCTATATAATTATATTAACCAGTGTCACCTCAATAAATTCAATAAAATAAAAAGTGATTATTTAAAAATATGTATTTATTACCATGTTATTATTTATATTTATGTTCCTTTTTTTCCCTTTCTTCTTTTTAGAGAAGTCCCTTTAACATTTCTCGTAGTACTAGTTTGATGGTGATGAACTTCTTTATATTCTTGTTGTCTGGGAAACTTTGTTTTTTCTTCAATTTTAAACACTAGCTTTGCTAGATAGAGCAGTTTTGGTTGTTGGCTCCTGTTTTTTATAACTTTGAATATTTCCTGCCAATACCTTCTGGGGTCTGAAAAGTTTATTCTGAGAAATCAGTGGCAGCTTTGTGGTAGGTCCCTTGCAGGCAACTATCTGCTTTCTCTTGATGTGCTTAAGATTCTCTCTTTTTCTGTAACATTTGCCTTGATGTTTTAATTATAATACAGTATGCTTTGCTGTGGGCCTCATTGGGTTCATCTTGTTTGGGATGCTGCACTTCCTGGACTTGTGAGTCTTGTTCCTTCACTAGGTTTGTAATGCTTTCAGTCATTATTTCTTCAAATAGGTTATTTTTTAATTTTTTTAATTGTTGTTCAAGTTCAGTTATCTCCATTCCTCTGTCTTCAAATAGGTTCTTAATCCCTTGCTCTCTCTTATCTTCTGGTACCCCTATGATGCAGATTTGTTATTCTTAATATTGTCCCAGAGGTCCCTTAAATTGTCCTTATTTTTTACATATTTTTTTTTCTCTTTGGAGTGCTTTCTGCTATCTTGTCTTTTGAATTGCTGATTCGATGCTCTACTTCATCTACTCTGCTCTTGATTACTTCTAGTGCATATTTCATCTCAGATACTGCATTCTTTACCTCTGACTGGTTCTTTTTATGGTTTTTAATCCTTATTTTATGCTCATGATCTCTTTGCTTAAGTTTTCACTGAAGAGAACTCATTCATTTTATCCCTAAGTTCCTTGAGCATTCTTATAATTGTTCTGAACTCTGTATGTAATAGATTGCTTGCCTCCATTTTTAATTGTTTTTCTGGAGATTTCTCCTATTCTTTCATTTGGGATATATATTTTTGTTTCCCCATTTTGGCTGCCCATCTGTATTTCTTTCTGTGTACTAGGTAGATTTGCTATCTCCTGCCTTAGTAGGGTAGCCTTATATATTAGGTGTTCTGTGAGGCTAGTAGTGCAGTCTCTTCGATGGCCTTAATTGGGCATTCCAGGAATGTCTCTTTTAGTTGAATCTTTATTGCTCTTGGCTTTCTGCAAGTGGGGTTGACCTTCAGGTTGCCTGACTGAATATTGCCCCAATCACATGTTGCAATCTGCTGTATCACAGGTAATTCTATTCAGTGGATTTCACCATAGCAGAGTATGATGCTTGCCAAGATCTCTCTTTGAGTGTGCTAATTGCAGAGCTATTGTGTTGTGTTCTGATGCATTCTGAATTCAGCCATTGGGTGTGTTGGTTTTGGAGCCTCTTATGATATATTCCCATGCAGGTCAATGTCAGATGTTGCCTGTGATTGGCCATGGGCTAACTTTAGGAGGTACAAGGTGATCTGTGATTGGTATCTGCTTATTCTGGTCCTGGGTGCACATGGGAGGGCCAAACTGCATACCAACAGGGCTGCTACCAGTACCAGGTCTGAGACAGGTCACCAAAATGCCTAAGGCATCCTGAGATTCATTGTGGCCTGTGGGCAGCCCATTTGACTAAGCCTCTGAAAGAGCCTCAGGCACTACACAAGTTGTGTGAGACAGGTTCTCAGGGAGTCACCAGGTAGGGTTGAGTGGTGTTCACCAGTTAATACAAATTTAAACTTGATGCCAATGCTGGGTCTGAGGCCACTCAAAAATTGTTTCAGCATATACCGAGACTATTCGCCACCCACCTGGGGTCTTTGAACCTTTTTTCAGTGTGACGAGGTCTCAGGGAGTCATCAGGGTGGAGCCACTATACTTCATTAGGCTAAAACAGAGTAAGATTTGACCATTTGGAGGAAGGGCTCTGCACAGGAACCTGCCAAGCATGTGGGAAAAAATGGTTCTTGTCCTAAAGACACATGATTCTGGCTCTCCCTGTGCATTTCTGGCACCCCCTGAGCTTGTCCAGAATTTCAAGAGTTTTTTCAAGAAAGGCTGCAATGTGGGCACAGGTGGGCATTTATCAGCAGATCCTTCCATTAGGTGCAAGTTTAGCAAGGAAGGGCCTCAGGGAGTCAGCAGGGTGGGACTAGTGTATCTCCCCAAGCTAATGCCCTGTGGAGGGGAGTTCTCAGCCCAGAAAGAAAAGGCACCTGCGGGCCATGTGGGAGAGGGGCTCAGTATAGGAACAATTGGAAAAATGGTGAGACGTGAGTTGAAGAATGTGGGAGTCACATGGACATGGACAACAGTGTAGAGATGGCTAGGGGGAGGGGCATAAGGGGATTAAATTGGTAATGGAAAAAATACAATAAAGATTAAATAAAAGATTTAAAAATAAAAAAAAAGAATGTGGGAGTCAATGGGTGAAAAATGAGACTAAGATCATCTTAGAGGGCAGGTTCCAGTGTGAGCTTAGGTCTGTCCTTAGCTGGGTCCTAGCCCCCCTTTTTTCTTATGGTTTTAGAAGAAGGAACGGAAGGAAAATGTATCAAATTCCTGGGTTGTAAAAACTGGTGGGTACTAAATACTAAGGATAGCAAAATATCTCAAATATCCAAAATAATTTAATAATTAATGTTTAATCACATTAATATAATACTTTACACTTGGTTAATAGTGAAAAGAAAAAACAAAAACAATTTTGTAAATATATTCAGGGACACAAGTGTAGCTTCAGCTCATGGGTAAAACACTTTGATGACTGAGTAAAAATTAAATATCTATCAACTTGCACCTCCCTCTATATTACCTTTATAATCCAAGTCATATCCACTCATCCAGAATTAATTTTAAATGCCTCTCACATTTTCATGTCCTCCTGGTCAGGTGCAATCTTTTGTCATCTGTGCTCTAATAAAACACAATCTCTAGCTCTCTCTTAGCATTTACAATATTTCCTAATATGTTGTAGGTTTATAAATATATTATGGGATCCCTACAACACTGTATCTCACTTGAGGTCTTGACTCCCATTTTGTGTATCTCTGTGTTTTCAGGAAGGTAGGTGCTGAATAAATAACCTTTAAGTGAAGGCTATTGTATGAATGTAACAAAGAATGTGATGAATGTGATGTTGGGTCAAATCAGTGTCCAGACATGGGCCCTGAGGGTGAGTGGAGGAGGACACTGGGAAATGGAGATGGTATCATCCGTTGGACAGAAAACTTGAAATCATTTCATAAGATGAATAATAGAAAGAACAGATGACTTTCTTGCTGTTTTTTATTTTTATTATTTGTTTGTTTGTTTTGACTGGATGATAGACTTGAGGTAGAATATGATCTCTATCTTGACTTTAAAGGACTTTCACGTGAAGAAGGGGATTACCTTGCTCTGTTTTTGTCTAGTGAGCAAACCAAAGTAGAAACCACATACACATAGAATTTAGTTTAACAAGGAGAGAATTTTCTTACAATTAGGAATAAATCGTGGATAGAATATGGTGTCTTGGTGAATCATTTTTATTGGACATTTTCAAGAGTTGCAATAAGATTTGTATTATTGAGGCAAACGGACTAAGACTCATTGTAAAACAAGGACATAGAATATTGAAATAATTGTGGCTGTACATGATACAGTTAACAGGGATAGAACAGTTAAAAATAAACTACAGAGTGTTCAGCCAGTAGTTCTATACAGATTTACCTTCAAGCTAATAACATTTTAAAAAGCTATTTAAATAATAAATTACGTTATTCTAAATCATTTGTTAGGAAGTGGTATTCAAATTAAAAAGTTAGTAAATTTATTTATTTATATTTTTAAGATTAATTTTCTTTAATTAACACCAATTCTACACATTCTCTTCTTTGAAAATAGATTAATAAACACTTTCCAATTTATTTTATGATGATAATGTTATCTTGACATCAAATCAGACAAAGGCAGTCCAAAACAGAAATCTATAGATCAAAGCACTCTAGATAATATTATTGTGTTTGCTCTAATGATAAAGAATAATAAGGAATGATAGTAGTTTTCAGAGGATTTGCTCTTATTTTGCTGAACAAGGGCTTGAACCCATGACCTCTGAATTGTGATGACCAACAATCACCTTCCCTCTTTTAGGGATTTTGTGGGTTTTCTTTCTTAGCTCTAATTGTTCTCTCTAAATATTCTATTTATATTAAATATGAACCACAGCATCACCACTTATTAGAGAAGCATGGGAAAATCACTTATTTTCCATACCTTAAGTTTTCTCTTCTGTCCAACGTGGGTATGATGGTACCAATGTCATGAGGCTGTGGTAAGACTCAAATACACAAATGTTTGCAAGGTGCTTGGTATAATGCCTGAGGAGAGTGATTCATCAACATCATCACCACTTTTTAATAAGTTCCCTAAGTTGACATTTTCCAAAGGTTACTTTATTGTTCTTTAGTAAATCTATCTATTCAAATTCATTCTTAATAGGACTGGAAAGTTTATGACTTTAGTAGGTTTTATTTGGTGGTAGAGAGAAAAAGTTTCAGATCATAAATGTAGCTATGGCCTAAAGAATCCATCCAGCACTTCAGGGTTTTGTGAATTAACAAGGCACGTGGGTGCATTTTTGTGTTAGCGGGCTGTAGCATATTCTTCTATAAGTTATTCCCATGGAATCTGGCTTTTAAACATTTTACTGGCCTGAAATTAATGTGGTATATAGAAAAGCAAGAAGAATGAGGAAAGAGCAGGAGGAAGAGAAGGAGGCAAAGTGAAAGGGAATGGGAGATAAATGTGTATGCAAACCTTAAGGAAAATTCATACAATTTGGGATAAAATCCAGATAAAGTTGGAGAGACCTAAAATCCAAATTTGAATTTGAAGTCAGGCCATAAATCAAAATGGAAGCTAAAGGCCTTTGTTTACTAAAATAAAATGAACATGAACTGTTGTACAGAATTAATCTGGTGGTCTCAAGCTTTTTGGTCAGCGAATGAATCTGTGTTTGATTTAAACATCCTAGTATTTCTTATTCTCATCTGTTACAAAATCTTTCTAATCATGAATTCTTTGTAGTGAGTATCTGGGGTTTAATCCAGCCACATTATTTAAACTCTTTCATTGTCTTTAATAGTATCAGATGGAATACTGTCTCATTTCTACAGTATAGAAGTAGGAAGTATTACCATTGGGGCCCTTTAATTTCATAGAATAATGTATTTCTATTTTTAGATGCGTGGCACAGAGCACTGCAGCTCTGCAGGGCTTGTGGCAAGTTGGTTCACTTTCTTGGGCTTCAGGTTCTCAACTCTGAAAAAGAAAAGGTAAGAACCTTCCTGCTTACATCACAAGTTTTGAGTTGTTCAGATATTGTTAAATAGGGCAATATATAAAAAGTGCTTGTAAATTGTTTAGCAATTTACATTTTGCTCATATCATTTAATATAGAGAGTAATGAGAAGTAGTGAAATGCATTTTGACATTTGTTTTCAGTTTTACCAGATATTGTTAATAACAATGTATGTGTTTTGTTGTCGAAGAGAACTGAAGCTGTATTTTCTTCTATGTAATGCCTAGGAAAAGCCCATTTTTTTAATAAAGGAATTAGACAGAAACTTTAGATATAGTTATCTTTATATGCTTTGTGTGTTTAGATAATTTTGAGCTTTGTTTTACATCTTCATGAAATGATATTGATTTTAAACTAACATTTTGGTATAAGATATCACTACTTCAACCCCATAGAAATGTCACGTGTGTATGTGAGCACTGTGCGTATACTCACACACTAACACGTGTGTTGGAAAATTCGTTGGTTTGTACAGGTTACTCCCAGGATTCAAGGTCCAGACCTCACAAGGCCTACGTTATGTTGTTCAAATGTACAGCTGGCACTGACAATATAAAGATTAACTTTTAAAGAGAAAAAGACTTCAAAAGACATGTGGCCACTTTACTCAAAAGATGTTGAATATTATTATTGGACAAAAGATAAGTGGAAATATATTTTAGGACTAATTTACTTTCAGAGTCGGCCTAGGAAAAGAGATATCTAGGATATGCATTAGTTAAAATTATTCCAGTCCAACTCCCAAAATCCATCGATCAACACACGTACACTTTTATCATTGCAACAAAATTCTATATTCTATGTGGATTCTATCAAGCAATTCATATTTTCATATTTTATAATTACTAATTTGTGCAAGCTACAGTGGATTAGATTCCTGTGACAGAGTGCTTACTCATGGCATGGTTGGATCAGGATGGATTGATGAAAAATTGACTCTACTTTTGTATTTTAATCAATAAAAAAGAGCATTGAGAGGGATGTTGATACATGATGGCATTGCAATTTTAGGTAACTTCTAAAATGTTCTTAATAACTTCCTGAGTATGGCATGCTACATAATGACAATGACTTTCTTATGTTCATTAAAGACAGTCAGACTTCTTTGTTATAGAATTGTCCTAGTATTGCCATTTATTATTATTATTATTAAAAATAGGGAGATGAATACACTTCTCCAAAGAGGACATACAGATAGATGGCCAATAGATATGTACAAAGATGCTAATGTCACTAATTGTTAGAGAAATGCAAATGAAATCCACAGTGAGATATAACCTCACACCTATCAAAAGGGCTGTCATCAAAAAACTTAAAAAATAACAAGGGTTGTGGAGAAAAGGGAACCCTAGTGCACTGTTAGTGGCAATGCAGACTGGTGCAGCCACTGTGGAAACAATATGTAGTTTCCTCAAAAAATTAAAAATGGAACTGCTGTATGACCCAGCGATTCTATTTCTGGGTATGTGAGGCAGGACCCCCAAAACAGAATTTATTTATAAAAATTATATATTCATTCTTACATGTTTAACCTTCAATCACCTTTGCAGTACTCTCTATTTGATTTGATACACCTATTGAGATGTTTTTTCCACTGCTGAAAACAATTTTTGAACTCGTTGACCTTTATGCCTTTTAGTGCTTCCACCATTTTTTTGTTGTTGTTTCACCTCTTCCACATCAGCAAAACGTTTCCTTTCAAAGACTTTTTTCCCATGGGGAAACCAAAATAAAAGTCACTTGGGGCAATATTGGGTGAATAGTGAGGGTGAGGCACAGGGGTTATGTTGTTTTTGGTAAAAAATTGCTGTGGTCACTCAGTGCCATGTGGGCAGGTGAGCTTATAAACCACCCATCATGAAATGGGAAAATGCCTTGAAAGAGGCTTCAAAAAAAGAAATCAATGAAGCCAAACACAGCCTCTTACAACAATGCCAATTCATACACGGATACAGATGGGTTCCTAGAACACTCACCGAGTGGGGTAAGCCCGTGTGTACTACAAGGTGTCTGCCCTCCAGAAGATAATTCTATTTTTAGGGGTTTCCCCTATATCTGAAGAAACTGAAAATACTAATTCAAAAGACTATATGCACCCCTATGTTCATTTCAGTGTTATTTACAATAGCCAAGCTGTAGAAGCAACCCAAGTGTCCATCAATATATGAATGGATAAAAAAAGCTGTGGTACATATATACAATGTAACATTATTCAGCAATAAAAAAGGGAAATCTTACCATTTGCAATAGAATGGATGGAACCAGAGGGTATTATGCTAACTGAAATAAGTCAGTCAGAGAAAGATAAATACTATATGATTTCACCTACTTTTGGAATTTAAAGAACAATATCAATGAACAAACAAAAGAGAAACAGACTCATAGATACAGAAAACAGACTGATGGTTGCCAGAGGGGAGGGGTGGTTGGCGGACTGGGTGAAAAACACAAAAGGATTGAGAAGCACGGATTGGCAATTGCCAAATAGCCATGAGGATGCAAAGTACAGCATAGGACATATAGTCATTAACATTATAATAACTATGTATGGTGCAATTGGGCACTGGAAATGTCAGGGGGAACACTTTGTAAAATATATAATTGTCTAACCACTATACTGTCCATCTGGAACTAATACAAAATAATATTAAATATAAACTGTAATTGAAAATTTAAAAAATAAAAATTAAAAAGTCAAAACAGTGAGGAGAAGCAAAAGGGGAAAGACTATTTCTTCTTTCATATTTTAAAAAGGTGATATAAAATTATAATATAGAACTAATTTTGGAGTTCAAAGAATCATGTTCAAGAGCTGCCTTTCCGTTTACTGACTGAGTGACCTTGTGAAAATTACCTGACTCTAAGTTTCAAGTAACAGCGACTAGAATGTGTGGCAGGATGTCAGTGAGAACTGAAAAAGGTCCGTGGCAGCCGTTGTCACCTATCATCTCTCTGAGATGTGTGGAAACAAGTTTGTCTTTCACCTTTGTACCAAAGCAAAAAGTCTTATGTTATGTTTTACTTTTGATGACATTACTGATCTTGATGCTTCACCATTTTCACTTAATTCATGGGCAGTTTTACCTGATTTTATTCCATCTTTCTGTAGATTTGTAATTCTCATTTTAAGTATTGCTTCATATTCTTGACCTTTTAAGTTTAGCCTTACATTTAATTGCTGTCTTATTGGAAACAGAGAAATTAGCTAGGGAATGGTAACATATATTGGTAAAACAGTTTAGAGACTGATTTTCTACTGCATTACTCTGGTATAATTTTATATTTTCTCAAGACACATAATACTTCCAATTTAGACTATTAAAAAGAAAAAATGTGCTTCCCACTCAGCTAGTTTCATGTATTCTCTTGTGCAAGCTTATGGCCATATAGAGCTGTCTACCATTTCTCTGTGAAGTTTCACAGGTGGAAATTGAGATTTGTCGCCATTCAGGGAAAATTCATCAGGTCCATCAAGGGGTGAGAAATAAGTGGGGAAGATTATGATCTGAAATCTTCAATTTTTATAATAAAATATTATTTCTCATGGTACGTAACAATACACATCCATCCTGGGATTTAAATTTTTGCGATTTGTGGAAAAGAGGTAAGATAATTGTGGCAAGTCTATGTTTCCCTGTTCTCCAGGGAATCTCAAACTGAGATTGCTGGCTTTGGCTGGAATGTGGTTCTCCACCCTCTGCTCTTTAACTATATTTTAAGGAAACAATAAAGACTGTAGTGTGTTCTTTATTCACACTCTATCATTTGAGATTGTAATAGGAATGTTCTTCCTTTTCTAGGACCATTTCTATAGAGATGGTGCAAGTAGAAATTCTGACTAGTCAGATACCAGTTTGAAAGGTTGAGCAGAACTGTTATGGAGAGTGATATGCCTCTCTGAAACAGCTCCTGAATGAATGTATGAACGATATAACTCCTAGCCCTGGAACCATATGTGATGCACATTGGTAGGTAACATTTATTTGTTCTGTGGATGAGTATATATTTACTGAGTGTTATGTACTGGGTATGGTGTTTTATGCTGAGGTGGAAGAGATGCAGTAGGCTTGTTTTCTCCCTGTATTTCCTCAAGAAATAGAAATGGAATAGAGTGAAATTAGAATCTAGGGGCCAACGGATGGTAATCTTTTCCAGGAAGCTTATACATTTGTTAGAAATATGAACTTATATGATTTGTTTGATAGTATAATTACTGAACATTGGTTCGAGATCTTCAAATTCTACAACCTTAAATCCTTAACACAGACAAATGAGGCTGTGGCAGACATTGCTGAGTGATAGATTCAACTCCATGCAAACATCCTTTCCCTTAGCAACCTTCCCTGAGTAAAGGTTCCAGGAAAGCCTGTGGCTTCCTGAGGAAAAAAGGGCAGAATGGGCTGGATGGCCCACAACCCTTTCTCCATTTCTGTTACCCACTTTAGTTGCCAGGGACAAAGAAGGAGTGGCTGTAGGTGCAGAAGGCAGCCTGATACCACAGAAAAAAATGTCAGCATGCCCCTGACTGTGGAGTGGAGAGAGCAGGGAGGGATGGCATTGTTGAGCCAACCCTGGGTAGCCAAGCCCCAGTCATTTTTATGTGATAAATGAGTTCATATTTGTATAGGCTACCTTTCCTTGGTATCATCTTTTTGTTACAGCTAAACACAATTATAAGGGATGCAAAGGTCCTACATAATCTAATCCTTGTTTTCTTCTTCATTCTGCTCTTGCTGCTGTCTAATCTGCTGCATGTGGCCATTCCCAGTGTAGACAATGTGGGTTGTGCAAAGCCCCTGACCAATGGTGCCTGGTGGCCTTGCCAGGCCCGCTGGCCTTTGTTCTGTGCTTATTTCCAGGCCTCTTTCTGGCTCCTTATAATGTTCCTCCATCCTCTTGGAAAGTTTTCTTCCTTCCCACCTCACCCCAGGGCCCCAGGCAGCACTTCCTGTCCTGCCTGGCTCCTCCTCATTCTGAGTCTTAGTTTAAACGTTGCTGTCCATCTGGGGGAAGCCTTGCCCAGACCTCCCAATGCCAAGCATGAGGCTTCTGGTTTATACTCTCACTGCAACATTTTTTTTTTCCAAATATTCATCAGAGTTGTAAGCAAATTATTATTTGGGTCATGAAGAAGTGTTTTTCCCCCTTGCTTGATTGCAAGAAACCAGGTCCATGTGTCTGTTTTAACACCTGGTCAAGTGCATGGCAAGTGATAGAAGCTCAACAAATGCTAATTGAATTAATACTCAAAAAGAAAGAGTGGGTTAACTCATTTTTCATGAACTCAGTTGTATATTTCTTAAATGCAGAGGACTGTCAGGGAGACCTAAGAGCAGGAAGTCACAATTATTTATTAAAGCTGTGGAATTCCTAGTCTGCCCACCAACAATGGGCAGCTGACCTCACCAAGAGGCCAGCAGCCTGGGCGTGTCCAGACAGTGAGACTCTGGCCAACAGGCAAGGACAGGATGAGCACTGAGCAATTGAGGAAGTGGGAGTCTCCTTAAAGCCACACTACAGCCTTTCCACTTCTGAGATAGCCATGTCTTAGTTCTCATGTGCTATCATTGCTCCCTGACCATGAACCTCTACTTCCTTCCCAGCTTTCTTTTCAGAGAGGAGAAAAAGCCCTATCACAAGCTGGGGATGGCTAGTCTCCTTCAACAGCTTGGAGAGGAGAGCTCCAGGGCTGCTCCAAGCTGACAAACATGATTTACCACCACAGTGCCATTTGTTTTAATCTTTGGGGGAAAATGGGATATGATGAGACATAAAGAAACATTATTTCTCGAAGGAGGATTTCATTTCTTTAACCATTTATAAGTCTCAAAACTAAGTTACGACTATTTTGGGATTTATATTATATTTCAATGGCTTTTGCAGCTGTTGCTCTCTTGTATACATTCTGGAGCCTTCCTCCATGCAGCTGAAAGCCTGCTACTCACACAC
>PVJI01017159.1:0-36374 GCA_004026765.1 Micronycteris hirsuta | reverse complement strand
GCAGCAGAGAGGAAGAAGGAGCTTATACCCTTTGCAACAGCATGGATGGAACTGGAGAGCATTATGCTAAGTGAAGTAAGCCAGGCGGTGAGGGACAAATACCACATGATCTCACCTTTGACTGGATCATAAACAGCAAAAACAGAAAGTAAACAAAACATAAACAGAGACATTGAAATTAAGAACAGTCTATCAATGGCGGGGGGGGAGTGGGGAGGGGACAATGGGGAGAAGCGTTTTCAGGAATCACTGTAGAGGACACATGGAGGGAACTAAGGGGGAGGAGGGAGGCTGGGGGGGGAGGTGGGGGTTGGGGGGAGGGGAGGGAGAGGATGCAAATAACTGTAATTGAACAACAATAAAGTAATTTAAAATGAAAAAAAATAAAAAATAAACTTAAATAAAATATATTTTAAAAAATTTTTAAAAAATTTAAATAAATAAATAGATTTAAAAGTAAACACAGTAGTCCCCACTTCCTCCAGGGGATACATTCCAAGATCGCTAGTGGATGCCCAAACCATTTATGTACTATTTTTTCTGTGTATACACACTGCGATAAACTTTAATTTATAAATTATATACAATAAAAGATGAACAATAATAATAAAATAGAACATTTATGACAATATACTGTAATAGAGCTCATGGGAATGGTTTGGGGGCCATGATTAAGTAAAATCAGGGTGACTTGAACACAAGCATGGTGATACCATGACTGTCGTTCCGAGAACCCAATGGCTTCTAAGTGACAAATGGGAGGGAGTGTCTACAGCATGCAGACCACTGACAAAGGGGTGCACCACATCCCTGCTGGGGCACAGTGGCATGGCCCAAGATTTCATCATGCTACTCAAAAATGGAGCACACTGTAAAACTTATAAATCATTTATTTCTGGAATTTTCCATTTAATATTTTCAGATCGCCGTTGACCACAGATAACTGAAACTGAAGAAAACAAAACCATGGATAAAAGAGGACTACTGTAAATTAAATTAGCCAGCACAACTTGAAATAAAATTGAGAAACAGACTGTAGCCGTCGCGGTGCCCTTGGTGGTGGAGGCAGGGGGTGGGAAGCCCTGGAAACAAACACGAGAAAGCAGCAGCATCACTGTCAGAGAAGGGGGCACACAGAGGGTGGAAATTTTAAAGTTTTCTTATGATCAAGGTAAAGCATGTCTACTGTAGAAAATTTGGAAAATGCGGAGTGTGTAGAAGGAAACAAAAGAATCATGCAAATCCATTCTTATACACCAATAACAAATCATCAGAAAGGGAAAGTAAGAAAACAATCCCATTCACACTGCATCAGAAATAATAATAAAATACCTGAGAATAAATTTAACCAAGGAGGCAAAAGACCTCTACTCAGAAAACATGAGACATTCAAGAAAGAAATCAAAGAAGACACTAACAAGCAGTATACCGTGCTCATAGAGGTGAAGAATTAACATCATTAGAATGTCCATACTATGCAAAGCAATCCATAAATTCAACACAATTTCTATCAAAATGCCAATGGTATTTTTCACAGAACTAGAACAAATAATCCAAAAATTTGTACGGAAACACAAAAAACCCAAATAGCAACAGCAATCTTGAATAAGAACAAAGTGGGAGGTATCATACTCCCTGTTATCTGGCATCACTCTCTACTCCAAGATGATAGTAATCGGGACAGCGTGGTACTGGCACAAAGACAGACACACTGATCAGTGGAATGAAATAGTAGCCCAGAAATAAACCCATGCCAATATGGTCAATTAATCTACATCAAAGGAAGCAAAAACACACAATGGGCTAAAGACAATTTACTCAATAAATGATGTTGGAAAAATTGAACAGATACGTGCAAAAACAAGAAATTAGACCACCTTCTTACACCATAGACAAGAGTAAACTCAAAATAGATTAAAGACTTAAATGTAAGACTTGAAACCATAAAAACCCTAGAAGAAAGCATAGGCAGTAAAATCTTGGACATTTCTCATAACAATATTTTTTCTAATATATCTCCTCAAGCAAGGGAAACAACAGAAAAAATAAACAGATGGGACTACATCAAACTAAAAAGAGTTTTACACAGCAAAGGAAACCATCAACAAAATGCAAAGACAACCTACTGAAGGGGAAAAGATACTCACCACTGATACATCTGATAAGGAGTTAATACCCAAAATTTAGAAAGAACTCATATAACTAAATACCAGAAAAAAGAAACAACCCAATTAAAAAATGGGTGTAGGACCAGAATAGACATTTCTCCAAAGAGGACATACAGATGGCCAACAAATATATGAAAATGTGCTCAACTTCACTAATCATCAGGGAAAGGAAAGTTAAAACCACAATGAGATGCCATCTCACACCTGTCGAAATGGCCATCATCAATAACTGAACAAACGGCAAGTGTTGACAAGGATGTGGGGAAAGGGAACCCCAGCGCACTGTTGGTGAGAACGCAGCCTGGTGCAGCCACTGTGGTAAACGGTGTGGAGGTTCCTCAAATGGAACTGCCTTACGACCCAAAACACTAATTCAAAAGGATACCTGCACCCTCATGTTCATTGCAGCAGTGTTTACAACAGCCAAGATATGGAAGCAACAAGTGCCCATCAATAGATGAGTGGATAAAAAAGCTGTGGTACAACCTGGCTGATGTAGCTCAGTGGATTGAGCGTGAGCTGGGAACCAGGTGGTCCCGGTTTGATTCCCAGCTGGGAACCAGGCGGTCCCAGTTCGATTCCCAGTCAGGACATATGCCTAGGTTGCGGGCCAAGTCCCTGGTGGGTGCCATGTAAGAGGCAACCATACATTGCTGTTTCTCCCTCTCTATCTCCCTCCCTTCTCCTCTCTCTAAAAATAAATAAATAAAATCTTTTTTTAAAAAAAGCTGTGGTACATATATACCATGGAATATACTTATCCATAAAAAGAGTGAAATCTTACTTTTTTTGATACAGCATGGTTGGACCTAGAGGGTATTATGCTGAGCGAAATAAGTCAGACAGAGAAAGACAAATACCATATGATTTTATTTATATGTGGAGTTTAAAGAACAAAATAAGTAAACAATAGAAACAGAACCATAGATGCAGAGAAGAGTGATAGTTGGGGGAGATGGGGTCAGGGTGCTGGGTGAAAAAGGCGAAGGGGTTGAGAAGTACAAACGGGTAGTTACAGAACAGTGACAGAGATGTTGGTTACAGCATAGGGAACATAGTCGGTAATATCATAACAACTGTGCATGGGGCCAGGTGGGTACTTGAAATACTGGGGAGACCATTCTGTGATGTACGTGATTGTTGTCTAATCACTGTGCTGTATATCTGAAACTAATACAGAATAATATTGAACATAAACTGTAATTGAAAATTGTTTTAAATGTCATGTGAATCCTATTCATAACCTGCACTAAAATGTTGGCTTACTTTCAGGTGGGGATATTCTTCCTAGTTTGGAATTAGAATCATGCCTACACACTACAGCACGGATAAACCATGAGGACATCATGCTGAGTGAATAGGCCAGGCACAAAAGGACGAGTACTGTGTGATTCCACTCCCAGGAGGTCCCTAGAGGAGTCAGACTCAGAGAGACAGAAAGGACAGTGGGTTCCAGGAGCTGGGGTGTGGAGGGAAGAATAGGGAGTTAGTGTTTAAGGGGGTCAGTTTCATTTATTCAGTCGGATCTGGAGGCGGACGGCAGCGGTGGCTGCACAGCGGTGTGAGTGTGCTCACTGAACAAAACATTTTAAAATGGTTAAGAAGGCAAGTTTTCTGCTATGTATATTTTACCATGATTTTTTAACTTTTCTCTTTTTTTCTTCTTTTTTTTTTTTTGAGAGAGAGCAAGAGATTGATGTGAGAGAGAAACACCAGTTGAGAGAAACATCAGTTGGTTACCTCCCATATGCGCCCTGACCAGGGATTGAACCCTCAGCCTAGGTATATACCCTCACAGGGGTCAAATCCTAAGTCTTTCATTCTATGGGATGACTAACTGAGCCAGGGCTTTACCATGATTTTTTTCTTTTTAATAGAATCATGCACCCTTGCTGGTGTCACTCAGCAGATTGAGCGCTGGCCTGTGAACCAAAGGGTCGCTGGTTCGATTCCCAGTCAGGGCACATGCCTGGGTTGCAGGCCAGGTCCCCAGTAGGGGGTACGCAAGAGGTAACCACACATTGATGTTTCTCTCCCTCTCTTTCTCCCTCCCTTCCCCTCTCTCTAAAAATAAATAAATAGAATATTTTATAAGTAAAAATAGAACCATGTCATTTTGGCAATTTGTTTTCCTGCTTATGATATTTGTTAGATGGCAATGATGATGACTTATTGTCAGACATGATCTTAGTGGTTTACTTTATTATATTTTTAACAGAAAACAAAAGTAAAGGCAACGTTACTATTATAGATTGAGACATAAATCATAGTTAAGCACAAACGTAAAAACAATAGGCTCATTTCTCATCTTTAAACTGTTTTGTTTTCACTTGTTTCTTCCATATCAAAAGTGAATCGTTGGTCATAATCCATTAGATGGTCATAGTCTTCGGGGTTTTGCAAAGAGACCCGGATTAACTAACACTGGTTTCGTTTTAGCATCAGATATGGTAAACACATGTGTGCTGTTTGGAATCTTCACTGCATTCTGGTGAAACACTGCCCGCGTTTCTGCCCGCGTTTCTGAAAGCACGTTATAAGTAATGGCTTCATAATTAATTTCTCTGCTGCGGTCCCTGGTGCAACCGAATGACCTGGCCTTTTGTAACAAAGTGAAGCAGTGCTGGGGTGGTCAGTATAAAGCTTCCTATGATGCCATAAAATGAGATCTGCAAAGACAGGCTGTCAAATATGCATGATATTATTTTGTGCAAAAATGTATGATCGAAATGCAAGGCTGATGATACCACTTGCAGGATGAGAGGAACAATTTTACACCAAATAGTGTTGGGGCCGGATTCCCAGTATAAATCAGCCTTCCATCTTTGAGTTTTCCTCTTCGGTACGTAAGCATCGAACACATCTCTCCCAGCAGACGTTTTGGCCGGGAATGCGGGGAGAGAGGCGCGGCTCCCAGCCGCCGGAGCTCCCACCCTGCGGACACAGTCGCTGCGGGCGCCCGGGGGCCTTCACCGCCCCGCCCAGTCCCCGCCCAGCCACAGTCCGACTGCCCCGGGCTCCGCCAGGCCTCCGCCAGGCCTCCGCCAGGCCTCCGCCAGGCCTCCGCCAGGCCTCCGCCAGGAGCCGCATTCTCCGGAGAAGTAGCCGCGAACAGCACAGAACAGCACAGCGCTGCGGCGGCAGCTGCGAACGGTGCAGGCCTCTCCTCACCCGACCACTTGGTGGCTTATTTCAGTTCCTCATTTTCCATCTCCTCCACTGCGTAAGAAACTCCGCAAGGGAAGGGACTTTGCCTCTCGTCACTCTCGGCTCCCGGTTCTTAGCCCAGTGCCTGATACAGAGCAGGGGCCCAGTTATACTGGCCCAATAACTCGATCAATCAATCCACCATCAGGAAAGAGATTTTTCTGGTGGGTCCCCCAGTCCACACTTCACCCATCTCCAATCTGCTCTGACCCCGGGAGATGGGTGGATCTGTGTGGACCATGTCAATGGGCTCCTTGCTTCTGGGAATCTGGCAAGTGGGGTTGACTTATAGGAGGCTCCAGCAGGAGATGAGAGGAGGGTTAAGGGTAAGGTGGGAAACTAGCATATAAAAGATGAGCTCAGGAAGCCAGGAGAGGAAAGAGCTGCCTCTCTCTGATTCTGCTCTTTGAGCATTGAAGAAGCGCTCCGAGAGTGCACAGGTGATAGGGATTGCCACACGGAGAGACAGGCCAGGAGTAGACAAGGGACCTCAGACTAAAGAGACAGATGTCATTATATTAGTTTTCTAGGACTTCCATAACGACTTACCACAAACTGGGTGGCTTGAAACAATAAGAATGTATTCTCTCATAGTCCTGGAGGCCAGAAGTCTGAAACCAAGGTGTTGACAGAGTCGTGCTCCCTCCAAAGGCTCTGGGGGAGGATCGTTGTATCTAGTAGTGGCCAGCAATCTGAGACATTCCTCAGTTTATAGATGCATCTCTCCAGTCTCTGCCTTCTTCATGTGGCCATCTTCCCTGCGTGTCTCTGTATCTTCACATAGCCTTATAATCTCAGGACAACAATCATTGGATTAACGTCCCACTCCACTCCAGTATAACCTTGTGTTAACTAATTACATCTTCAAAGACCCTCGTTCAAACAAGGACACATTTACAAGTACCTGGAGTCAGGACTTCAACATATCTTTTTGAGGGGACACAATTCAACTCACAACAGTGGGTAAGGCCTCCCACCTAATTGGGGTTCCCCCATAAAAAAAAAATGCTTGGAAGTTGAGCAGCTAGAACATGAATGCCCATGGCTGGCAGACACAGCAGAAAGTTTTGGTTAATCCACACATGGACCATGGCCAAGCGTGGCAGGGCCTATCATTCAGTCATTCAACAAGTAAGTACGAAAGACCTGCTTCATGCCAGTTACTAGGCTAGGCAGCATAGATTCAGTGAGGACTAAGAGATAAGAGCCCCATTAAAGAGCTGACATCTAGAGATAGAGATCACCAACCGATGAGTGAGGAGGAGGGATATAGCATGGCATGGCAGTGTGATCCTTAGACCAGATGGTCAAGGAAGGACATTTCCTTTAGGAAATAAGCCTTGAGCAGAGACCTAAAGGATGAGAGGGAGTCAACCATATGAAAATGCAGAATATCTACAGAGTGGGGAGAGCAAGCACAAAGTTCATGAGATTAAACAAGCTTGGTGAGTCAGAGCACCAACATGGCTGATCCTTAACGATGTAAGGACAGAGTGTTGGGACATTGGGAAGGAAAGGTGGACAGAACGTACACTTTTAGATTATGGTGAGGAACTCGGATTCTGTTCTAAACTTGACACTTGCCTCACTAAACTTACCTATTGGTCTTAAAGCCACAGTCACCCTAATCTGACAAGTAATACCTAAATCCAGGGAGAGGGTGAGGAATGAGAAGTGAATGGAAGACAGAAACCTAATGCATTAGTTAGCGATGCTGCATAACAAGCTATTACAGAACTTAACAGCTTAAAATAACAAATATTTATTTTATGGGTTCCTGTGAATCAGGAATCTAGTCATGGATTAGCTGGGTCCTCTGGCTCAGGGTCTCTCTCCAGGCTGCAGACAAAATGCCAGCTGGGGCTGCTATCTCATCTGAAGGCTGGGCTGGGAAAGGATGTGCTTCAAAGCTCACTCGTGTGGTATTGGCAGGACCCCGTTCCTCACAGATATTGGACTGGGGACTTCAGGTCCTTGCTGGCTGATGGCCAAAGCCTCCCTCAATTGCTTGCCACATGGGTCTCTCCATCTCTGCAAAAGCAAAGAAGATAGAAGACATGATCTCTTATAATGTAATCTTAGAAGTAGCATTCTTTAATTTTTGCCATATTCTGTTGGTTAGAACTAGATCCAGTCCACATGCGAAAGGGGAGGATTACACGGGGCATGAAGACCAGAAGATAGGGACCACAGGGGACCATCTTTCAGGCTGGAGAACACTATGTTTGAGGGAGTGGATGGCAGACAACTGGCCTGTGAAGGAACAATACCAGAGGCAAAAGGGGCAAGTGCAAAAGAGTACAGGAGAGGAGATTCACATTTCAGGTGGCAGACGATTTCAGAGTCTATCTACAGGTCAAATGGAATGGAATGGAGAAGAAACTATGAAATTTGTCCATTGCAGGAGGGCATGAATAACTTTTGCCTGAACCATTTTAGCAGACTGATGGGGACTAAAGCCATACAGACCAGTCCTTCTTCCTTACCAACTAGCAGGGTCGCCACCTTTGCAAGAGGTGACTGGGAAAAGCCAGGAAGAACCTCCTCTCCCAGCCTGGGGCTTCCCACTGTCTCCTGACACCTCCCCCAGGAAAGTGACCTCATTTCTCAAAGACAAAACTGATTCTAGGTCATATCCCCCTGGAATGAGAGACCAATTGATGTGATTATCTCCAAGAGAAAGGGGGGCACCTACTAAAAGTAGGACCTGGTGCCCCAGAAGGGAAGACATCAGGGAACCGGAAAAGGGGTCTCTGATAATTACCTGCCAAGCTTTCAGAGTGAAGGGCATCACCATGCAATACCAAAGGAAAAAAGGAAAGAAAGTTTTAGAAGGTTTTTCTCCCTCATACACCCTGCGTTTTCTATTTAATCCAAGAAGAGAATTCCACTCCCCATTTTTTAATACTCATTATATAGAATGGGTGGTCACAGCAAAGACGGCCACAAAAAGGAATTTCTGTAAAGTGACCTTCATTATAAAAATCAGAGAGCTGATTTCACAAGTGTGATGCCCCACTGGCCTCAGTGAGAAACATTTGAGCTTCAGTATACAGAGGAAGGACATGTGTATAATTTTATATATATATATGTATATACATGTGGATAGATACATATATGTATATGTACAGTAGTGGGGAAAAGTAGGTTTAGAGTTATGAGTACATGAAACAGTTTATTCTGGTATTATTATTTATTAATTATTGTATTATTGACCATATGAACAACTGTAAACCTAATTTTGCCTATGCCTGTACATGTGGGGAGGGGAGTTTAGAGAAATAGCTTGAGTGAACTCAAAATATGTTCAGAATAGATATCTCTGGGTGACAAAAATTACAGATGATTCTTATTTTCTTCATTATGTTTTTCTGTGTTTTACACAATGTGCATACAGTACTTTCGTAGCATAAAAACAGACTTCTTTGTTAGCTTAAGAGAGGTATTTGAGTTTGAGGAATAGTTGAAATTTTTCTCAGCCTTGGCTTATGTATATAAATGTTTCTGTACCATTTTTTGAGCATAATTTCTGTCCAGCCACATGTCGTTGAATCTCTTGGTGACTGAAAGTTAATCCCAGCCCTACTATGGTTCCCCCCAGGCACCTGCTGTTTCAGTCTGTTTGGGCTGCTATAACAGAATACCACAGACTGGTGGCTTAGAAACAACAGAACTTTGTTGCTCACAATGTCAAGGCACCAGCCAACTTAGTGTCTGGTGAAGGCCCGCTTCCCGATTCACAGATGCCGTCTTCTCACTGTCTTCACGTGGCAGAAGGGATAAGGGAGCTCCCTGGGGTCCCTTTTATAAGAGTCCTAATCCCATTCATGAGGGCTTCACTCTCATAGCCTAATCACCTCCCAAAGGCCCCACCTCCTATATCCTCACGTTGGACATTAAAAAAACTTGAATTTGTTGAGGGGGAGAAGGGGGACACAAACATTCAGTCTATAGAACCTGCCAACCCAAGCTGTGGCCAGCAGGCTTTGAAAGCAGAGCAGAAGATGACTTACCTATTCCTCAAACACAGGCATATGTCTCAAGCTAGGGAAAATTTTCCAAAATTGCCATCCAAGCGGGAATGGAGGTGAGTTTTAGAAGTAGATATAAACTGGGGTTGGGAGATGAAAACGAGAAGTTGGCAGACTGAGCAATGGGCAGTAGTGTGCACCGATTTCAGGGCTCAGACAATAAGAGTGGTAAGTGATGGGAGTGTGTTGGCATGAATAAGTTGAACCAATTAAAAGCCAGAATAGGACAGACCACACTTATACCTATAGCCATAATGAATTTCACCACAGACCTATGTTGAAACCAAAATCATCCTTATGTACGTCTGACACAAGAACATGAGGTGGTTTGGCACAACGCTACCCAGTAGAGGTTCTCTGTACACCAGGCAGCAAACCAAGATGGTGAAATCCCCCAGCTGGGAAGATGAAAGCACTAAACGTGAATTAAAGTGAATGCGGATGGTAGAGCGCAGAATGTTCTCCCAAGTAAGCTGTCTCCCTAGTTCTTGGTGAATGCCTCTCTGCATCTACTGGTACTAGAAAAGCTCATTCATCTACTCATTCAAATAATAAAAAAGAAAAGTAAGCAATTTGTGTAGTGCTTACTCTATGTCAGCCACTGTTTAAGCACTTTACTCTTATTAACTCACTTAGTCCATGCCACAGTCCTATTGTCCAGTTGACTGGTAAGAAAACAAAGGACACAGAGAAGTCAAGTGACTTTCCCAAGGTCACACAGATGGCAAGTGTCAGAATCATAATTTGAACCCAACTTGTTTGGCTCTAGAACCTTGACCATGGTTTGAGGAGCCTACCAAATGCCCAAGTAAAGATGCCACTGCTAGAAGGAACAAGGTGGCAAATGATGGAGAATGACAGGGGAGGGATAGAGAGTAGCTGTCCCTTTTGTCTCCCCCAGACTGTGACCTGCCTCCTATGTTGGAGGAATTCCCCGTATGAGTCTCAGTGGGAAACAAAGTCTTTCTTTCCCCGACGAAACAGGAAATTCAGACATGACGCATTTTTTCCCAGCTTTCCTTGCAGCTAAAGTGTAACCGTGTGGCATGGGTTCAGGCAATTAGATGCAGGCACCCTGGAGCCTGGGAACTAAGGGGACAAAGAAGCAGGTACCACGGAGAACCCACTCAGTTGCTGCTGCAGTAGCAGTGACATCACAGGGACAGCAGATGCAGCTGAGAATTTTGCAGTACTAACCATGGTGTCCTCAAGGGCTGCCACATTTATTTGTTCTGCTTCATTTTGTTTTGGCTGTGATGGTGAGATCATCTTTTGTGTGTCTTGCACTAAAAATCCTGAGCGATGGGAAAATGAGGCTTAGATATAGTGCTAGGGAAAAATCCCTTGAAGATGGTGATATATGGAGATATCCAGCCATGCAATATGAAAAATAGACATTTATTGAAGAAGATTCAAAATACAGGAAACATTGTACATGGGACAATGACATCTCAGTCCCCTTTAAAGTAAGTACCTTGGGACCTCACACAGTTCTCCTAAGTGCCATCAGCTGCCCTGTCGTATTGTCCTGGATCTCATCAATGATCTGAAATCTCTTCCCTTTCAAAGGTGATTTTAGTTTTGGAAAAAGCCAGAAGTCACAGGGCACCAAATCTGGGCTGTAGTGGGGCTGAGTCACCTGGGTGGTTTGATGTTTCACGAAAAAGCTCTGCACAAGATACGAGGCAAGAGCAGGCGTGTTGTGTGATGAAGCTGCCAATCACCAGTTGCCCATAGCTGTGGCCTTCTGAGTCATCTGAATAGTTTCTGTGGAGGA
Organism: Micronycteris hirsuta; assembly: GCA_004026765.1. Taxonomy (NCBI): domain Eukaryota; kingdom Metazoa; phylum Chordata; class Mammalia; order Chiroptera; family Phyllostomidae; genus Micronycteris; species Micronycteris hirsuta. Next base: position 25,191 of record PVJI01017159.1, on the reverse strand, counting down.
ATGTTCAAGTTTAATGCAAAATCTGATGCAGATTTGTTGCTCTACTTGCTCAGTCATTGTGAATGCAACAGCCACACAGTACACATGTTCATTCAATGGTGTCTACCACCCCCACTGACTAGTACAGTGCCAGGGTCCAACCTCGGTGGGTCTCAGGGTCCCCAAAGGAGGGACGACTCGGTGAAAGAAACGGAGTCAGACACCCTCAGTGGAGTGCTGGAGGACAGCCAGACCTCTTGGGTCTGACTGACTCCCAGAAAGAATTTTTCTTTTATTTTTATAAGGAGGGTTATACAATTATTGGGAGAAACAGGTGCATGGCACAATCATCAAGGTGGAAAAAGCTAATACATAAGCAATCAGAAGTACAGAACATTTCAGATTTTACTTATGCTGAATAAAAGTTTGTTTTGATCAAGAGAGTTATCAATCATATAGCTAAGAATAGTGTCAGTGTCAGGTACAGACTTTCAGGTATCGATTAATAATTAGGTGTCTATTAAGGTCCTAGGGATTGTTCTAAGTTAAAAAGGGTGCAAGGAGTGATTTAAAGGTTTATGTAAAAGTTAGTCCTTGTTCTTTGAGGTTAAATTGCCTGAGTTAGATTAATAGTTTTTAGCCTAGGTCTTTTGACTATTTATCCTGAGGGGGGCTATTCTTTGTATTTGCTCTCATGTACTCAGATTATTATATTTAACTAAAACTCCTACCTTCTCTATTCATCTGGTCCCAATAATAAACACTCCTGTCCAGGGTAACGGAGAGGTAGTGGCTCTAATAAATCTTGAGCCTTCAAGTGGTGACTGCCCAGGGGGCATTCCCAGCAACAGCTTCCTCCAGCGTTCTGGCAGCTGGTCTGCCCATAGTTTAATTGCAACCTTAACTTTCCAGGTGGGGGAAGTAGGCAGCATTAGGGTTGTTAGGGTCTTCTGTTCTGTGTTCAGCAAGTCATTCTGCACAATATCATAGGAACTGTGCAAATTTTCCGAAGTAAAATACCAGTATCTAAAAATCCCACCACCAATTAGCAAAAGCATGTAAGGAGAGATATACAAGAGATCCAGCCACAGTCGCTTCTGCTGTGCAGATGCGTCTCATCGGGCCCAACTGTGCCAAGGGTCGGCTGTTGGTCGGCTCCCAACAGTACAGTGAAGTCGTCATTGTTTCCAAATGGGCATTCCAGTCCACTCTCCTTGGCTGCCAGGTTAAATGGATGTTGCACAAACTCTTCCCGTTATTACAATGGCTGGACTTTTTACAGATAGACCTTGTACAAGCTGTGCTCTGAAGACTGAAAAGCAGCCAGCCACAGAAAAACATGGAAAAGAGTGTGCCACACAGAGAGAGCAGCAAACCCAGAGCTTTGAAGTGGCCAAAGGCCTGTGTTGCTGGAGGGTAAGAAGCAACAGGGAGAGGTGGGTTAAATGAGGCCATCTTTCTGAAGGAGCCAAGGTCCCAAGCCACCGCTGCTGACCCCTCCCCCACCTCTGGAACTCCCCTCCGTGTTCTTGTCACTGTGGTCATGGTGATGGGCACTCTGTTTCACTCTCACTCTTCAGGCCAGGAAGGAAGTGTGAGTGGTTGGGTGGGGAGGTGAGGGGTCCCTGCCTCTCCCTGCGGATGACCCAGTCCAGGCCCGAGCTCCAAGCAAGGAATCATGCCCGTGTTGACACCCCCTGTTGAGCACAGCCAGAAAACGCGCGTCGGGGCTCCAGCATGGCGCAACGCGACCCTGGCCCAGACGCAGAGAGCACACCAGCTGACCGACCGCTGCGGACAGGAGGCAGTGACCATGTGGCAACCCAAAGACAGCGTGCAGGATCCGAACGTGGCACACCACCTCTGCCGGGCTGCCTACATCCGGCCCTGGCGCTTCCGTTCGGAGATGGTTAAAGGCGGTGGCACCGTGGAGAAGCCGCCGCCGGACGAGGGAGTCACGCTGTGGAAGAGCAAAATGAAGCCGCCCGCCTGGCATGCAAACCTGCCGCTGCCCCTGCACCGCGACGCGCGAGCCCTGCAGACCGCGGAGGTGGTGCAGGCGCACGCGCGCGGGGCTCGCCTCACCGCCGCCCGTCTGGGCCGCGCGCAGCAGCAGATCAATGAGCAGCTGTGGCTGCTGCAGCGCCAGCGCGAGGCTACTGACCACAGGCTCAGTGAGGTGCGCAAGGGCCTGCTAATTAACCAGCAAAGCGTCAAGCTGCGGGGCTACCGGCCCAAGTCTGAGAAGGTGGGGCCACCTCCCCACCCCCTGCCCCAAACCCTGTCTCTGAGACTGCCTTTGCTCAGCCTGGAGAAAACCCGACCCTAGAGAGAACACCCCTCCCAGGCCCCAGTTCCAGGGAGTAAGGGCAGAAGAAGATAGGACACCCCCAAGATGAGGTTCCTTGGTCCCCAACCCCAGAGAAGGAGACCACCCCCCCATGGGGTTAAGAACCGCAGCCCCCTCACCTTAGAATATGTTTCCCAGTCCCCCAAAGAGGAAGAGAAGATGGGATCCCAATGTCAAACTAGATGAAATTCTTCCCGAAGAGTGAAACTCATAACCCCCAACGCAGGCACGCAGTTACCCACCCCTCCCACAGGCCCACAGAGTGAGACCCCCTGTGGTCACCAGCTGGAAATGCCCAAACCCAGTGACATACCCAGCTGAGAAAAGAGGGCGATGTTCTGGTCCCAATCCATGAAATTCTCCTCAAAATGTTAAAAAATAAAATAAATTAAAATAAAAAAACACCTCTCCCCAGCCTCAGTGATAAATCCTTCCCAGTCCTCATGGGGGGGGGGGGAGAGAAAGGAACAGGTCCTGCCTACTGATGGAGACCCTCAGACTCCCAGCCCAGGAGTTAAATTAAGCCCAGCCAGGGAGAAAGAGAGAGGCCTCCTACCTAGTCCCAGTCCTGTGAAATCTTCCTCCAAAGTGAAACCCTAAACCTGTACCCCAAGGGGGGTCTCCCACCCTCCCTAAGGAGGGATGAGACCCCACTCACAGGATGGAATTCCTAGTTCCAGCCCCCAAATTCAGAAAGTAAGACCCCAAAAAGGCAATCTCTCATCATCCCTATAATGAGATTCCTCACGTATAGCCAGGGAGGGGGGATAAGACCATCACCAAGGAAGGGGGATCCCAGCCCTAGAGAAACCTTCCCCCAAAGTGAAGTCACCTTCATCCCAGCTCACTGGACTCCTACCTATAAAAGGAGACATCCCAGCCCCACTCTCTAGCCCCTGAAAGGATAAAGACTTCTCAGAGAGACCCCCACAGGGTGGGACTGCCCCAACTCCATTCTCCAAACCCAGAGTTTATGAGGTTGGCAAGCCCTCTACCAACCTGGCCCTCTCCTGAGAGTGTGAGAGATTCTGTCCTGACTTTCCAGATCCCTGATAAAGCTGACAGTATGCTTACCTGGGAGAAAGAGGAGTTAATGAACATGAAGAGGAAAATGGAGAAGGACATGGAAAACTCAGAGGCCTTGCTCAAGGTCAAGAATACCTGGGACCCAGTGAAGAGGGCTGGAGGAGGACCCCTGGCTGCCCTGTGGGCAAACCGCTCTGACCTTGGGGACTAGCAATGCCCACACTGATTTGACAATCACTGTATTTCCTCTTTGCCCTGAGGGATGGAGCTGGGCCTCAGAATAACAATGAACACCCTCTCTGTGCCAAGCCCTATGAGTCATGGAGTTAGCTCCTTAAAGCAGTCCTGTGAAATAGGAACTGTGGTCCCCTTATTGGAGAGGAGGAAATTGAGGCTCAGAGAGCAATTGCCTCAACCAGGGCACAGGACTGGCCAGTGGCAGGTTTATGGTTTCAGGTCAAGTATCTTTTTTTTCTAGCTTTAGTAAGGTATAATTAACAATTTTAAATTGTACGTATATTTAAAATGTACAACCCAATGATTTGATATATGTATACATTGTGAAATAATCACCAAAATCAAGGTAATTAACATATCCATCACCTCACATACTTTTGTGTGTGGCGAGAACCCTTAAGATCCACCCTTTTCGCAAATTTCAATGACAAAATACAGCATCGTTAACTATTGTTGCATTGTTGTGCATTAGATCCCCAGGACTTACTCATCTGGCATAACTGAAACTTTGTATCTCTTGACCAACTCCCCATTTCTTTCCTGCTCCAGCCCCTGGCAAACACCATTCTACTCTTGACTTCTGTACATTTGTGTTAGATTCCATATATGAGCGAGATCATGTAGTATCAGTCTTTCTGCATCTGGCTTATTTCACTTAACATAATATCCTCCAGGTTCATCCATGTTGTCACAAAAGGCAGGATTTTCTTCCTTTTTAAGGTTGGATGCTTTATTTTGTAATGATAGGAGTAGGATTTGGATGAGGGAGAGGGTCCAGATGCAATAGATCTGGGGAAAGGGACTCTGAGGCCCACCGGGAGCTTCTGCTACTGATTAGAGAAGAGGAAGGGGGACCCTAGGCTAAGGATGGGAGGAATGCAAGTGGAGGAGGAAAGGGATGGCGCAAGGAGACAGAGATGTGGGTATAGCCAGTGCTACCTCTCCCCTTTACAGATGTCCCCATTGATAGGGCAGGGGCTTTCTCAGGGTGCCAAGGCAAAGCCAGACATGGAACCTAAGCAATTGACACTCAGGACAGGGAAGCTGCCACAGCCCACACTTCTCCTCCCCACCCCACTTCCAGCAGTCATTGGAGACTTCTGGACAGAGGCTGGGAATGTGGGATGTCTGCACCTTGACTTTGAAATCCTTCCTTTCCTACCCTAGCTAGAACTGGAGAGCATCAAAAACGCTTTGCAGCCCCCAGCAGAAAAATCAATTCCAGCCATCTCCCCCAACCTCCCAGCACACTTCCTGCCTTCATCTCTGCCTCTCTCTCTCTCTCTCTCCTTCCTGGCCCCCAGAGCCTGGCTGCCTGCCGCGACACTCTTGCCTTCTGCTGCAAGGAGAGGCTCCAAGCTGTGGACTTAATGAACAAGCCATTAGACAAGGTTCTGGAGCAGGCAGGCCGCCACTCCTGGGTGAACCTCTCCCGAGTCCAAACCCCCAGCACTCAGGGTCAGAAAACACCTCCTCCAGACCCAGTGGGCACATATACTCCAGGTAGGCCCCCACAGAAAGGAGTCCACTATAGTGGGTGCCCACCAGCTCCCCTCCACTTCTCAGCTGCCCCTTTTCTGGGAAATTTTGCCCCAACACCAAATGAGATGGCTGAGAGCCAGCCCCCTTCTGGATTAGGTCTCACCCTGCCTACTCCTGCTTCCCATACTCTCTGTCACTGCCGGAGGCTACTCATACTCACCCCCTGGACTTTCTTCCAGTCCCTCAGTAAAGCCCCTCGCCCACGGCCCACCATCAGGTGACAATAGAGGGACACAGAGAGCCAGGGTGGGAGAAAGGAGGGCTTGGCGCCCCATGCGCGTCCTACCCTCCCGCAGAGTGCGCCACGGCGCTGTATGAAGCCAAGCGGCTGTTGATGGAATCCAAGGACACCTTGCAAGAAATGGCAAAGAAGGAGGAGGAAATCCGGGAGAAACAGCAGCTGATAAGCGATCGCGTGTGTGCATCGCTGACCCAAAAGATGTGCGAGACCTCAGAGCTGAAGGTGCTCATGGGCGCGGCTCGGAGGTGGTGGCTGGGAGAATGTCCAGGCCAGAGAAGGGGGACGCAGGAAGAGAGGGGCCGGGAAGCCAGCATGATCCCCCTGTGCTCCCACCCACCCAGGAAAGAATGAACATGACCTTAGGACTAATGAGGGGAACTATCAACCGGTGCAAGAAATTCAACCAGGAGATGTCTATCACCCACGGCCTCATCAAAGTATGGTTTGGGAGAAGGGTCTGCGGGGAGGAGGCCAGGGATGCCCGCGTAGGCTGGCCCTCACTGTTCGGCAAACCGCACTCCACCAGGGTCCTCTGTCAAAAAGTCACCTGGAGACTCGAGAGAAGCTAGACAGACCCACGGTTCGTGTGTACCAGAGACACGTGGGCACCCAACTCCCTGAGGCCATGCGCCTCGCCCAGGTACGGCCCTCTCTGTTCTCCTTTCTCTTCTCTCTACCTTCTCTGAGGGGAGGCACCGTCCTGGTCAGACTTCTTCCTCAAGCACACCTGGCCCAGGTATGATCCTCTCACCCAGGTTTGTCGGTCCTTCAACTACGCCAAATGAATCCCCGCAAATAAGTCCCCGGTCTCAAATGAGTGCCCTCAACCTCTGTCCGCCTCACACCGCCCCACTCACTCGTGATACAACTCCTTTCTCAGTCCCGGCCTGGGTGCCTCCTTGCACATTTGCCAAGATGCTCGCCCGCATCCCACGTCCGACCCTTCCCTTAACCCCGCCCAGTCGCTGGTTCATTTTCAGGCACATCTGGCCCAGGTGTGTCTCCCGCAGTCCCATGCAAGGCCCGCCCCTCCCCAGCTATGCTCCTGTCCAGGCGGGCCCTTTTGTATCCACACCTGGTCCAGGTGTGCTCCCCCATCCGAGGCCCACCACTTCTTCGTTGTGCTCTCTCACACGCGTACCTGTCCCAGATGTGTCTGCCCACTTCTCCCCCTTTCGGCTACACCTCACGGGTCTCCCAGCACGCCCCGCCTCCTCTCCAGGGCACTGACAAGCTGCAGCGCCACATCTCTCGCGTAGAAAAGAACCTGGAGGCTCTGCTCACCACGCACAAGAACCTCACCAGCAACCTCAATTGCAAGAAGATCGGGCATGCCGTGGACTACAATGTGGTGCGCCTGCGCCTCCGCCAGCGGCGCCCGCACCTGCGCTACCAGCAGACGAAGGGCCTGGTCAAAGACTGGGACCCACGCACGCCGCCACCGCGCGTGTAGTCCAGCAACGCCATGGAATAACAGGCACACCCCCTGCCCCAAAGGCAGGTCCTGCTTGCACGGGCTGGGCCCTCGGAAGCACACAGCCTGGTGGCCTTCCCTGTCCCCTGACTTACCCTATGGTGTCCTCTAGCAGAATTATGATTAAAAATAACAATCATTACATTTATCAGACATCTGTTGTATATCAGTCACTTACCCTAGAGCCCGTAATGGGTGGTGTATCCTGGAAGTTAACAAGATGGATTTGGAACTGACCATGCATGTGCCAAAAATGATCCCCACGAATATTATCTTTTTGGCAAAGGCGACTAGTCACATGGATGCAACATAGTCACGCCAACATTTTACAGAGAAGGAAATGAAATTCTGGAAGGTGAACTCATTTGCTCACTCAGGGTCACAGAGCCAGAGAGGGACCAGGTGGGACTAAACTTGGGTCTGCACTGTCCGTTGCTCCACACTGCGAGTATCCACCATGGGCTCATCATGATCTTCACTGGTCTCCATAAGAACAAAGTGAAGATGGTGCCAAGCATGCCCATTTGACAGGAAATAGACAGAAAACAAGTAGCTGCCTGCAGGGGATTACAGAGCTGAGAAAGAGGAGGGCTAAGGGGTTCAAATTAGCCATCTGACTCAGAGCCATCAGGCATCACAGTGAGCTTCCATATCTCAAGAGGGACTTCATGGACTGGGGGTCACCAGAGACTCCTGGGTGTCGAGAGTGTTCTTCCCCCCGGCACCAATCAGATATCACAGGAGGCAGACAGCACATGCACTTTGAAGGAAGTTTAACAAAGAGATGATAATCTCATTATTTGAAGATTCTGTATTTGTGAATTTGCCTAACTCACTAAAATTTATTCATAACCTCCCCCAAATCAATACTCTGGTTGCCTTCACGGACATCTGCAGATGTGCACAGAACAGTGAAAGATTTTAGTGGCCCAACATGGTCAAATAAACCACAGTCAAACAAGGTGACACTCTGCCTTCTTGTTTTAGTTCTCCTATGTAAACAGGCATCCAAATGGAATATTACTCAGCCTTTTAAAAATAGTGACATTTTAACCACCTGGCTGGTGTAGCTCAGTGGATTGAGTGCGGGCTAGGAACCAAGCGGTCCCAGTTCGATTCCCAGTCAGGGCACATACCTGGGTTGCGGGCCAGGTCCTCGTGAGGGCCATGTGAGAGGCAATCATACATTGCTGTTTTTCTCCCTCTCTTTCTCCCTCCCTTCCCCTTTCTCTAAAAATAAATAAAAATAAAATCTTTAAAAAAAAAATAGTGACATTTTGCCCTGACCGGTATGGCTTAGTTAGAGCATCATCCCATAACCAAAACTTTGTGGGTTCAATTCCCAGTTTGGGCACCTACCTAGGTCATGTGTTCAATCCCCAGTCCAGGTACATATGGGAGGCAGCCAGTCAATGTTTCTCTCTCACATCAATGTTTCTCTCTTTTCCTTTCTCTTTCCCTTCCTCTCTCTCTAAAAAGCAATGGAAAAATATCCTCAGGTGAGGAAAAAAATTTTTTCTGAAGACTTCTTGCCATTTGTGAACATGGATGGGCCTAGAGAGTATTATGCTAAGTAAAATAAGTTGGACAGAGAAAGACAAGTACCATATGAATTTACTTATATGTGAGATCTAAAAAACAGAACAAATGAATAAATAAAACAGAAACAAACTCATACAGGGAACAAATTGATGGTTGCCAGCGGGGAGAGGGATGGTAGATTTGCAGACAAGTAGAAGGGGATTAAGAAATACAACTTTCCAGTTATAAAGTCATGAGGATGTAATGTACAGCATGAAGAATAGAGTCGATAATATCATTATAACATTCCACAGTGACAGATGGTTAACAGACTTTTTTGTGGTGGTCATTTCATAAGGTATATAAATGTTGGATCACTATGTTGTACATCTGAAACAAATAAAATATTGTATGTCAACTATAACTTTTTAAAAACCAAGCATCCTTTTGAGGTGTAATTAATGCCATGGTATGTTGATTTTTTTTTTTTTGTATTTTTGTTCTTTTCATTGATAATTTTGCTGAGTAAAATGGCCCCTAAGTGTGCCCTGGCTGGTGTAGCTCAGTGGATTGAGCGTGGGCTGTGAACCAAAGGGTCGCAGGTTCGATTCCCAGTCAGGGCACATGCCTGGGTTGCAGGCCAGATCCCCAGCGGGGGCCACGTGAGAGGCAACCACACACTAATGTTTCTTTCCCTCCCTTTCTCCCTCCCTTCCCTTCTGTCTAAAAATAAATAAATAAAATCTTTTAAAAAATAAAAAATAAAATAAAATGGCCCCTAAATGTATTTCTGAAGTGCTAGCTACTGTTCCTTAGCCTAGAAGGCTGCGATGTGCCTTACAGAGAAAATGCGTGTGTGAGACAAGCTTCACTTGGGAATGAGTTATATGCTATTGTCCTTGACTTCAATATTAGTGACTCATTTTAATATATATTTTTATTGAACAATATGTATTAATGAAGGCATCTTTAGACAGAAACACACATAAAACAAGGTTACATATTGAGCAGTTGACAAAAACTGCCCCTAGAGCACAGTCCTACCTTCTCAGTCCATTTAGGCTGCTCTAACAAAATACCACAGCAAACAAACAGCTTATAAACAGCAAATACTTATTACTCACAGTTCTAGAGGCTAGGAAATCCAAGGTCAAGATGCCAGCACAGTCACATTCTGGCAAGGGCCTGCTTCTTGGCTCATAGCCAGGGCCTTCTCCCTCTGTCCTCACATAGTAGAAGGAGCCAGGGACCCTGTGGGGCCTCATTCCCATCCCCAGAGGCTCCACTCTCATGATCTAATCACCTCCCAAAGTCCCCACCTCCTAACACCATCATCTATGGGGTTAGGATTTCAACATATGAATTTGGGGAGCAAATACAAACATCCAGACCATATTTATCTAACCTAGCTGTCTTCTGCTCCCCCATCAATTCAGTCAATTTCCCCACCCCATTTTGACACTTTGAGCTTTGAGCTTCAGCCGTTTTTATTTCTGTATGAGTTTCCTATTGCTACTGCAACTACCACAAACGTAGTGGCTTAAGACAATGCAAATTTAGCTCTTACCGTTCTGGAAGTCAGAAGTCCTAACTGGATTTTACTGGGCCCAAATCAAGGTCTCCACAGGACTATAGCTACTCCAGAGCAGAGACTCTGGGAAAGAACCCATTTCCTTGCCTGTTCCAGTTTCTAGAGGCTGCCTGCATTCTTCAGCTCATGGCTTCTCCCTCTCTCTGCAAAGCCAGTGGCAGCATCTTTAAATCTCTGACTCCAACTCCATGTTTATATCATCACATCTCTGTCTTCTAACTTCTGAGCCTTTTGCCTGTCGCTTATAAGGAGCCCTGTGATCACAATCGGCCCACCCCGATAATCCAGGATGATCTCCCCATCTCAACATCATTAATTACCTCTGCAGTGTCCCTTTCTGCCATGTAAGGTGATATATTCACAGGTTCCAGGAATTTGGACACAGACATCTTTGGGAGTGAGAGAGGAGCATTTTCAGCCTACTCCAGTTTCTTCCACATTTCAAACTTTTTTTTTCTTTTTTATTAAATTTATTAGGGTGACATTGGTTAATAAAATTATATAGGTTTCAAGCGTACAATTCTATAATACATCAACTGTATATCATATTGTGTGTTCACCACCCCAAGTCTCCTTCCATCACCATTTATTCTCCCTATACCCTCTTCTACCTCCTCCCACCACCCTTTCCCTCTGGTCAACACCATACTGTTGTCTGTGTGTATAAATTGGCATTTTGTTTTGTTTTGTTGCTTAATCCCTTCATATTTTTTACCAAGCCCAAAGTCCCCCTCCCCTTTGACAGATGTCAGTCTGTTCTCTGAGTCCATTTCTATTTTTTAATTATATTTTATTGATTATGCTATTACCGTTGTTCTGATTTTCCCCCATAGTCCCCTTCCACCCAGCAACCCCACTCCCTCAGGCAATCTTCCCACCATTGTTCATGTCCATGGGTCATGAGTATAAGTTCTTTGGCTACTCCATTTCCTATGTTGTACTTTATATCCCCATGGCTACTCTGTAACTACCTATTTGTACTTCTTAATCCCCTCTTCTCCTCACCCATTCCCTGACACCCTCCTTCCCATCTGGCAACCATCAAAATGCTCTCCTTATCCATGATTCTGTCTCTGTTCTTCTTGTTTGTTTAGTTTGTTTTTTAGATTCAGTTGTTGATAGATATATATTTATTGCCATTTTATTTTTTTGGTTTTTTTTATTTTATTTATTTATTTTTAGAGAAGGGAAGGGAGGAAGAAAGAAACATCAATGTGTAGTTTCTTCTCATGTGCCCATTACGGGGGACCTGGCCCACAACCCAGGCAAGTGCCCTAGACTGGGAATTCACAGGCTGGTGCTCAATCCACTGAGCCACACCAGCCAGGGCACTGAGCCACATGCCAGGACCCATTTTTTATTGTTCATAGTTTTCATCTTTTTCTTAAATAAAATAAATCCCTTTAACATTTCATATAATAATGGTTTGGTAATAATGAACTCCTTTAGTTTTTTCTTGTCTGGGAAGCTCTTTATCTGCCCTCCAATTCTAAATGATAGCTTTGCTGAGTAGAGCAGTCTTGGCTGTAGGTCCTTGCCTTTCATGACTTGATAAACTTCTTTCCAGTCCCTTCTTGCCTGTAAGGTTTCTTTTGAGAAATCAGCTGACAGTCTTATGGGAACTCCTTTGTAGGTGATTGTCACCTTTTCTCTTGCTGCTTCTAAGAATCTCTCCTTATTTTTAATCTTGGGTAATGTAATTATGATGTGCCTTGGTGTGTTCTTTGGGTCCAACTTCTTTGGGACTCTCTGAGCTTCCTGGACTTCCTGGAAGCCTATTTCCTTTGCCAGATTGGGGAAGTTCTCTTTCATTATTTGTTCAAATAAGTTTTCCATTTGTTGCTCTTCCTCTTCTCCTTCTGGCACCCCTACAATTCGGATGTTGGAACATTTAAAGATGTCCTAGAGGTTCCTAAGTCTTCCCTCATTGTTTTGAATTCTTGTTTCTTCATTCTTTTCTGGTTGAATGTTTTTTTCTTCCTTCTGGTCCACACTGTTAATGTGAGTCCCAGTTGCCTTCCCATCCCTATTGGTTCCCTGCACATTTCTCCTCATTTCATTTAGCATATCCTTCATTTTTTCATCTAATTTGCAACCAAATTCAACCAATTCTGTGAGCATCCTGATTACCAGTGTTTTGAACTGTGCATCTGATAGGTTGGCTATCTCTTCGTCGCTTAGTTGTATTTTTTCTGGAGTTTTGATCTGCTCTTTCATTTGGGCCTTTTTTTTTCTCTCTCTTGGCACGCCTGTTACATATAAGAGGGCGGAGCCTTAGATGTTTGCCAGGTTGGGGCAACACTGCTGTGTTGTGATGCTGTCTATGGGGAAGAGGTCTGCAAGGGCACAATGGCGCTTGCTCCTCTCACTAACCACAAGCAAATTGGGCCCTTCTGGTGCTGATTCCCACACAGGTGGGCTTGTTCTAGGACCCTGTGGGTCTCTCCAACAAACTCCCCTATGAGGCTGGGAGTTCCTCCTGCTGTCGCCTCAACCCCCACAGGTGTTGTCAGTCAGCGGTTTGAGGTTTTATTTCCCCTCACTGGGCCCCTGGGCTACACGATCTGCTCTGCTCCTCAACTTTTTCTCCCAGTTTATCTACTTGTGAATGCAGGACCATCTGCTCCACTGGTTTCAGTCCCACCGGGTCGGGTCCGCCAGTCACAGTCCCCCCAGCCAGGTGCAGCATTGTGTGCCCAGCTTCACAAACCGCCGTCTCGCCGCATGCCCGGCTCTGCCCCGCTTGCCGGTCTGGATGAATGTGTCTTTAACTCTTTGGTTGTTGGATTCCCATAAAGTTCGATTTTCTGTCAGTTCTAGTTGTTTTTTGTTTTTAAATTGTTGTTGTCCGTCTTTTGGTTGTGCGAGGAGGCACAGTGTGTCTACCTATGCCTCCATCTTGGCCGGAAGTCCCAGTATATTTTATTGATTATGCTATTACAGTTTTCCCAATTTTCCCCCTTTATCCACCCTCCACCCTGCACCCCTCATCCCTCCAGCATCCCCCCCACCTTATTTCATGTCCATGGGTTGTACATATAAGTTCTTTGAGTTCTCTGTTTCCTATACCATTTTTTACCTTTCCCCATCTGTTTAATGCCTCCCAATTATGCGTCTTCTTCCCATTACCTTTCCCCTCCATTCCTCCCTTCCCCTTCCATTCCTCTCTTCCCCCTCCCCCCTCCCTGTGATGTCCATTTCTCTGATTCTGTTCCTGTTCTAGTTGTCTGCTTAGTTCACTTTTTGTTTTTTTAGGTTCGGTTGTTGATAGTTGTGAGTTTGTTGTCATTTTACTGTTCATATTTTTTATCTTTTTTTTTGCTTAGATAAGTCTGTTTAACATTTCATATAATAAGAGCTTGGTGATGATGAACTCCTTTAACTTGACCTTATCGGGGAAGCACTTTATCTGCCCTTCCATTCTAAATGATAGCTTTGCTGGATAGAGTAATCTTGAATGTAGGTCCTTGCTTTTCATGACTTTGAATACTTCTTTCCAGCACCTTCTGGCCTCTAAGGTTTCTTTAGAGAAATCAGCTGATAGTCTAATGGGAACTCCTTTGTAGGTAACTGTCCCCTTTTCACTTGCTGCTTTTAAGATTCTCTCCTTCTCTTTAATCTTGGTTAACGTAATTATGATGTGCCTTGGTGTGTTCCTCTTTGGGTCCAACTTCTTTGGGACTCTCTGGGCTTCCTGGACTTCCTGGAAGTCTATTTCTTTTGCCATATTAGAGAAGTTTTCCTTCATTATTTGTTCAAATAAGTTTTCAATTTCTTGCTGTTGTTCTTCTCCTGGCACCCCTACGATTGGGATGTTGGAATGTTTCAAGTTGTCCCAGAGGTTCAAAAGTCTCTCTTCATTTTTTTGAATTCTTGTTTCTTCATTCTGTTCTGGTTAGATGTTTATTTCTTCCTTTTGTTCCAAATCGTTGATTTGAGTCCCGGTTTTCTTCCCTTCACTTTTGGTTCCCTGTATATTTTGCATTATTTCACTTTGTGTAGCCTTCATTTCTTCCTTCGTTTTGCTACCGAACTCAGGCAATTCTGTGAGCATCCTGGTTACCAGTGTTTTGAACTTTGCATCAGATATGTTGTCTATCTCCTCATCACTTAGCTCTTTTTCTGGAGTTTTGATCTGTTCTTTCATTTTGGGTCATATTTCTTTGTCTCCATGCACCTGTTATGTTGTAAGGGACAAGGCCTTAGGTATTCACCAGGGAAAGGCAACCCTCTTTGTTGCATTGTGGTGCTGTCTGTGGGGGAGGGGTCCGAGAGGGAACAATGCATCTCACTTGCTCAGCTCTAGCCCCCTTTCCAACAAACTCTCTCATGTGAGACTAGGAGTTTCTCCTGCTGTGGCAACCCCCGCAATGGTTTACAGCTAGCTTTGAGTCTTTGGTTTCCCCATTCACCAGCCCTGCCTTGCCCACACAGTCCACCATCTTGTCAAGAGTCCTCTCCACACGGCTGCCCATATCCACCCCTCCTAATGGTCTGGGTGAATGTTTCTTTAACTCCTTGGTTGTAGGAGTTCCATGCAGTTTGATTTTCTGGCACTTCTGCTTGTTTATTGTTTTTAGCTTGGTTGTTATCCTTCTTTTGGTTGTGCAAGGAAGCAAAACGTTTCTACCTACACCTTCATCTTGGCCAGAACTCTCAAACATTTCTTGTAGCAATATATTTTTGATCCATCTTCTTGTGCAAGGGAAACAAAAGAAAAAATAAACAAATGGGACTACAATAAATTAAAAATGTTTCATACAGCAAAGGAAACCATCAACAAAATGAAAAGACAACCAACTGAATGGGAGAACATATTTGCCAATGATACATCTGATAAAAGGCTAATGCCCAAAATTTATACAGTACTTATACAACCCAACACCAAAACAACAAACAGTCTAGTTTAAAAATGGGCAAAGGGCCTGAATAGACACTTCTCCAAAGAGGACAAACATACAGATGGCCAATAGACATTTGAAAAGATGCTCAACATCACTAATCATCAGAGAGATGAAAATGAAAACCATAATGAGATATCACCTCACACATCAATAAATCAACAAACAAAAAGCATTGGCAAGGATGTGGAGAAAAGAGAATACTTGTGCACTGCTGATGTAAGTGCAGACTGGTGCAGCCACTATGGAAAACAGTATGGAGTTTCCTCAAAAAGTTACAAGTGGAATTGCCTTATGACCCAGCACTTCCACCTCTGGGAATATATCCAAAGAATCTAAAAATGCTAATTCAAAAGAATATATACACCCCTATGTTCACTGCAGCATTATTTACAATATCCAAGATTTGGAAGCAGCCCAAGTGTCCATCAGTGGTTGGAGTGGAAAAAAGCTGTGGTATATTTACACAGTAAACTACTACTAGCCATTTAAAAAAAGGAGGAAATATTACCTTTTGTAACAGCATGGATGCACCTGTAGAGCATTATGGTAAGTGAAATAAGCCAGTTAGAGAAGGACAAATACCATATGATCTTACTTATATGTGGACTCTAATGAATACAATAAACAAAACAGAAACAGAGAAAGAGACAGAACAAACTGACAGTTGTCAGAGGGGATGGGGGTTTGGACTGAGTGAAAAAGCTAAAGGGATTAAGCCAGAAAAAAAAACAACAACACTCACAGACACAGACAGGAGTATGGTGATCACCAGAGGTGGTGTGGGCAGAAAGAAGGGAGTAAAGGGAAAATGCTGACAAAAGGAGACTAGACTTTCGGTGGTGAACAAACGATTCAGTATACAGATGAGGTATTATAGAATTGTACACTTGAAACCTATATAATTTTATTAACAAATGTCACCCCAATAAATTCAATAAAGATTAAAATACATACATACATACACACATACGTACATACATAAAAAAGATGAGGTAGGCCTGTACCCCTTAAACTGACACAATTGTATCTCAATTTTCAAAATTGTTTTTAAAAACTCAAGAGTAAATTTGAAAACTTAAAATCTGTTTTGTTTTATTAACTTGCAAGGGAATCTCCCTTCAAAGAATTGGCTCTTAGAATTAACATTTGACATATATTCAAAAGTTAAACCACCCTGGCTGGTGTGGCTCAGTGGATTGAGAACCAAAGAGTTACTGATTCAATTCCCAGTCAGGGCAGGTGCCTCAGTTGCGGGCCAGGTCAGGTCCCCAGTAAGGGGCACGCAAAAGGCAACCACACATTTATATTTCTCTCCCTCTCTTTCAACCTCTCTTTTCCTCTGTCTAAAATAAATAAAATCTTCAAAAAATTAGAGGACTTCCGCCACGATGGCGGCGTAGGTGGACGCACTTGCCGCCCGCACATCCAGAGTGTCTAAACAACAAATGCAGTAGCGAAAAATTAAACAACCAGAACGGACTGAAGTGAAGTCCGACACCCAGGAGGTTGGAGAGGACGAACATCCAGGCCAGTAAGTGGGGCAGAACCAAGTGGAGTGAGAGGCAGTTTGCACGGAGGGACTCACGCCCCGAGCGCCTGAACAGGGCATGACCCTGAACAACGGGTGAATCCCACAAGCCGGCGGCATTTCCGGAGAGGCCAGTGGGAGCCAGTAGAAAAGGTGGTGGGGAACTGAGGAGCGGAGGGGTGATGGGAGCCGGCGGTGATCGGAGGCCGCCATTGCTTCCTCCCAGGCCCCGCCCCCAGAGGAAACGTCACCCAAAAAGCAACCCAGGTTGCCGGCACCAGCGATCTGACAAGTGCACCAAGATAAAAAGAATGAAAATGGCCAAAATGAAAGATCAGAACAAATTATAACTAACAGATGACAACATAGTCAACCTATCAGATGCTCAGTGTAAAACGCTGGTAATCAAAATGCTAACAAAACTGGAAGAAAGGTGGACGCAAATAATTGAACAAATGAAGAATACGATAAAGATAATGGAGGAAGATTTACAGGGAACCAATAGGGAAAAAAAGGAAGCTGGGACTCAGACTAAGGGGGTGGACCAGAAGGAAGAAACGAGAATTCAAAAAAATGAGGAGGGACTCAGGAACTGCAGAGACATTTGTAAACAACCCAACATCCGGATCATAGGGCTGCCAGAAGGACAAGAGGAAGACCAAGAAATTGAATGTATTTTTGAACAGATAATGAAGGAAAACTTCCCAGATCTGGCAAAGGAAATAGGCTTCCTGGAAATCCAAGAAGCTCAGAGAACCCAAAGAAGTGGGACCCAAAGAGGAACACACCAAGACACATCATAATAACATTACCCAAGATTAAGAATAAGGAGAAAATCTTACAAGCATCAAGAGAAAAGGAGACAGTTACCTACAAAGGAATCCCCATAAGACTGTCAGCGGCTTTCTCAAAGGAGACCTTCCAAGCAAGAAGGGGCTGGAGAGAGATATTTCAAATCATGAAAAGCAAGGGCCTACAACCAAGAATAATCTATCCTGCAAAACTTTCATTTAGAATGGAAGGGCAGATAAAGTGCTTCTCAGATAAGGTCAAGTTCAAGGACTACATCATCATGCAGCCTCTACTATATGAAATGTTAAAAGGTTTTGTATGAGGACTCAGGAGCAAAGGCACCGAGGCCAGATCAGCTACCGGGGAATTCAGATCAGTCACAGCCAAGACACTTGTGAGGTAAGCAAGCAAAATACAACCAGAGAAACAAAATAGAACCAGAGAGATTGAAGTTTAGAACATTCTGGCAGTAACCAGAGGGGAGGGGAAAGGGGAGAAGGGGAACAAGAGTATTCAGGAACTGCTATAAAGGACACATGGACAAAACCAAGGGGGAGGGGGGAAGCAAGGGAGGGAGGTGGGTTTGCCTGGGGTGGGGGGGGAGAGTAAATGCAGACAACTATAATTGAACAACAATAAAATAATTTTTAAAAATAAAAATAAAAATAACAAAATAACAAAAAATTAAAAAATACATAAAAGTTAAACCCACAAAACTATGGTTGTTACGTTCAGCATTCTGATTGGTGGAGAGAAAAACAGTAGCTCCTCACTGTGGTTCTATGCAGTAGTTCTATCAGCAATACAGGTACATTGTTTTCTTTTAAGAAGTCAATAACATATCTATTGCTATGTAACAAAGTATCCAAAAACTCAGTGGCTTAGACAACATTTATTATCCCTCAGTCTTCTGACAGCTGAAGTCATGGTGGCAGCTGTGGCTGTGGTCTCATTGGAAGGCTCACTGGGGAAGGCTGTGCTCCCAGGCTCACTTACAAGGCTGAGGCAGGATTCCATTCCTCAGGGGCTGGTGGCCAGAGACCGCCCTCCATTTCCTGCCCCACAGGACTCTTCTACCTGGCAGCTCATGTCTCCAACATGTGAAAACCAAGGCAAGTAAGACCAGCCAGAAAGGAAGAACATAGAAGTCACAGGCATTTGTAACCTAATCTAGAAGTGATATCCTCTCGCTGCTGTCATATTTCATTCACTAAAAGTGAGTCACTTCATTCACCAGATAGCTAGAAGGGACACTTCTATTGCAAAACTCAGTGAAATATAACCCGAAACAATGAAACAGACATTAGTGCATCAATGGAACGAGAAAAACAATGAGTAACAGAATGCTTCGTGAGAAGAAATAGAAGATGGAGAGGCTCAGTTAGAACGAAGGAGTCACAGTGATTGAAAGAGTGGTCTTCACGTGATGAGAGCCAGATTCCGTGCGGAGCAGATGTGCTCGGAATGAAAAAGTAATGAATTCTTGTCCACTTATTGGCCTTTCAGCCTCCAGGAACCTACTCAGCCAACAGTTCCATTATCAGAAGCAGAGAATAAACATATGCTTTACTCTCACCATTTAAAATCTAGTAAATATTTTTATCAAACAACAACAACAAAAGAAGGGAGTCACCAGGTGCAGTCCACATTCAAGGTGAGCAGGTCACGCAGGGGAGCGGACACCAGGAGTTGGAACCTCTGAGAGTGATGTTAGAAGCTGCCTAGCATGGGACCCAATATTTAATCTACTTAGGGTTTAATGCTAAGAAAAACTATTGAGCAGTTTAAGAAAAGACCAGGTACACTTTTTTGTGTGGTTTTCTCAGGATGTAAAGGGTTTTTCTAAGTGTCATGTGTGATTTGCATGTTTAGCCACGGTTTGGATAAGCTAAGGGTGGATTGAAAGCATTTCTTTCCCACTCATTCTTCTCTTTTGGAGAAATGTCCTGGTCCACTGTCCTCCATGGCTTGGCTTGGCCTCTGGAGGGTGTTCTTTGTACGTCTCTCTCCAAAAATACATCTTAGGTGGGCATAAGAGATGAAACCTTGGGGAAGGAAAGTGCTAAGTTCAAAGTTCACTTCCCGCTAGGATAGATTTAGAGCCAGAGATGTTTTGGGGTTTGAACAATCATAGGCTTTTTGGCGCAACAGCATTGCAAGCACTTCTACGGCAACCCCTTTCCCGGCAGCAGTCTCCTTTCCCGCACTGCACTCAGGCTCCTTTCCCGCACTGCACTCAGGCTGGGGTCCTGTCTCACTCATTCGTGCCCACCCCTGTCCTCGCCCACTTCTGAACATGAAAACATGTTTGTGACTCCTCTCGAGAGTAACCACAATTGCCATTTCTGCTGGGTCATGGCATTAACATATGGTAATTATTTTGACAGTTCATGAAGCAGTCCATTCTTCCCACCAGCCCTTGCACCAAGACTCGGATTCATTCTGTCTCTGTAGTTTGCCCTATTCTAATTCATCTCATGCTTCATTAGCAGCACAACAGCCATCCTTAATTGTTATTAAATCATTGTAAACCAGGTCCCCCCCACAGGAGACTTGGTTCAGCCCATTGATAGTATCAGCTCACAGCCAGCTCTTTCCTTCACCTTCATCATGAAAAAGACATGCAGTGCATTCACCATGCAGCTTCCAAAACACCAGCCGCCGACCACAGCCAATCTTCCTGTGTAGACTGAAGAAGCTGGTGTCCTGGGTGTGGCAGGAGCTTGTCTAGGCCACCAGCCAGCTTCTGAAGATCAATTAGGAGTCTGCCGCTGCTATTCAGGTCATGGATATTGGCCACCTCAACAAGGAAGTGATGTTGGAGAGAAAAGGACAAATCCAAGAGGTATTTTGGAAGTAAAATAGAGTGCTTTCTAAATAGCAGACACTTTTCTAAGTAGTTTGAATATATTAACCCCTGACAACACTCAAGTGAGGTGAGAATTACTAGCTCTACTTTACAGACAGGGACACCGAGCTACCAAGCAGTTTCATAATTCAAGTCACAACCCAAACATTCTGATTCTGAAGCCTATGTCTTTGACTATTACACTTTCATGGCTTCTGCTCAGTTATCTGCTTGCTACAGAGTGAAGATTACCCACTTATTTGCATCTCTTCCACCTATACCCCCTTACACACATACACACATAATCATATACAAATACAACTACATCTACAGAAAATTGTGGGAAGGGGACAAACTAAGACATAGATGCCCAAGGGCTGGACCAGGTTGGAGAATGCTGTGGAGCACAGTGGCCCAAATGGAAATCCCAGGCCCATTAAACAGTCCACTCTTTCCTATCAGCCCCTGTAACCGTGACTCTGATTCAATCTGTCTCTGTGGGTTGGCTTTTTTTTTTTTTTTTTAGATTTTATTTATTTTTAGAGAGAGGGAAAGGGAGGGAGAAAGAGAGGGAGAGAAACATTGATGAGTGAGAGGTAACATCAATTAGCTGCCTTTCACATACCCCCAACTGGGGACCTGGCCCGCAACCCAGGCATGTGCCTTGACTGGGAATCGAACCTGTGACTTTTTGGTTAGCAGGCCGGCACTCAATCCAGTGAGCCACACCAGCCAAGGCAGATTAGCTTATTCTTATTCACAATAGCCAAAGGTGGAAGCAACACAAATATCCATCAATGGATGAATGCGAAAACAGAATGTGTTCTATCCATACAAAGGTATATCATTCCAGACACAGAAAAGAATGAAACCCTAATATATGTGACAGTATGGATGGACCTTGGAAACATTATGCTCAGCTAAAGGAGCCAGACACAAAATGCGTCACAGGATTTTTAAAAGCCCCAGATATCTGTGATGTGTAGCAAAGCTTTCAAACTACTGCCTTATACTATGCAATAAAAGATATGTGCCCACATACAGAAGGTCAGAGGGAGAACTCTCTGGTTGTCGGACCTGCTTCGGGCCATCCTGAGCAGCTCAGACTGGCTACCTTACTCTGCTGAGTTCACGTGATCTTCTCAGGCTGGAGTTGGGAGATAAGCTAAGCACTTTTTTTATTTCTTTTTCTTTGATCTGACCCTTGGGCCATGAAGGAAAGAAAGTAAGAGGACTCAGGAATCTAAGAGAGCTGCCCTCTGAGCCCAGCTGTGCCACCTTTGGGCCAACTTAATTTCTCTAAACCTGTTTTCTCTGTGCAATCTCACAGTCATCAGGATGAGAGTTCGCATCGTGCCTCTGCTCCCCATTGCATTGCAAGCTCAGCAACTTGCAAAATTTTGATACGTTTCGAAAGGGAAGGAGCTCCTGGGGCCCTTGGGCGTCTTCCTCTACTGTAGCCAACAAATCCTGTTAGACGAGATACCAACACGTCTTGTCTTGCTGGGCACCCGTGGGTTGTTTACCTTCCAAGAGAGCCTGAGATGACAAGAAGTTGCCAAGTCTTTGAGCAACACCACCTCCTTTCATCATAATGAGATCTCACTGCTGCCACTCCACAGGCAAAGGGGGCCCCAGAGGTCAGGACCTGAGGGCTACATGGAACCATGGGTTGATGACACAGACGAGAACAGAGTCATTGAGCAAGGGAAGGGTTCCATTGCTGCAAAGATGAGTTCGCGTGCATCCAAGGGGCAAGCACGAGCTCCTTGGGTAGGTGTGTGTGTGAAAGCAGGACATGCCAACCATACCTGTAAACTCACAGGAAAACGGTGCCCAGGAAGCATGTACATGTTCAGTGAAGCCTCTCCCCTCACTTTTCTGCACAGTCAGAGGGACTGAGCAGCTTGGGGACAGGACGTCCTCACCCAGATCTGCCTGAAATAAGTTTCTTGTAGGCTTGGGATGCCATTGTTGACTGTAATTGTGAGCAATGTCACCCATATCTGGGCATCTATCTTTTACTGATTGAAACCCACTATAGTATGAGGCAGTGGTTTGAAAGCTTTGCTGCACATCAGAGTCACCTGGGGCTTTTTAAACTGCTGTGACACCACATACTATGTGACCCTTTGTGTCTGGCTCCTTTATCTGAGCATAATGTTTTCAAGGTATATCCATACTGTTGCATATGTCACAGCTTCATTCTTTTCTATGTCTTGAATAATATCCCATTGTATGGCTAGAGCATTTTTTTTGTTTTGTTTTGTTTTGTTTTTATGTATTCATTCATTTGGGTGCTTCCACCTTTTGGTTATTATGAATAAGAATAGTTGCAATGTTATATTTATGTTATGCACAGCTTGGGCCCCAACTGATTATATCCCTGGGGATAGGAGCCAGGCATTAATATTTTTTAAAACTCCCTCAGTGATTTCAATGTGCAGTCAAGTCAGAGAACCAATGGTGTAAGGAAAGAGGAAGAAACCCTGTGAATTGAGCACCTATACTTCCCAGAACTCAGTTCAAGTGCCATCTCCCCTAATACCCACCCCAACCATCCTGATCATTCTCCATCACCTCATCTTGCCTATTTCCATTTCCAGTGAGTGTCACCATCCAAATTATCTTATTTATCCATTTGTTCAGTTATTCTCTCTCCCTTCCCACAAAATCAATTATATTCGATCTTGTAACACATTCAATTTGCCTGGGTCCCTTTTTAAAAAATGCCAATGTCAAGACCCAACCTCGGTAACTTAAATCAGAATCTTCTGGGAGAGGACCCAGATATCTGTATTTTTAAGGGCTCCCAAGTATTTGCATCATGCAGCCATGGAAGAAAAACTCTGCCCTGATACATAGGCTCATGAAGACTGTATGCCCACAGCTTCAAAAACAGGATCTCACCCAGCACCTGTCCTATGATCAACTGAAGCTATCAACTTTCATTTCACAGTCATCATTTTGTTTTATCCTCAGAAAAGTTCTCAAAATAGGTTTTAACAGGTAAGGCAATTTTGGCTCGGAACAGTTAAGATCAGCCTGCAGCCAAGACAGAATGGGAACATAGTCCAGAAACAGTCCAGCCTCCTTTCTGTGCTGTGCCAGGTCAAGGGTATCCTCTAGGCTCCCAGAGCCCCAGTACCCTTACCTCAGCACTGGTCACCTTAGCCTCTGTCTAAGGGATGTCTGGATCCCTCCTGAGAGCTCTATGAAGTCAGTTTACTATCAGAAAATAAAACAATCACATTTCATCAAGTGGTAAAATTAAGCAACTATTAAATTAGTAATAATAAATATATTTCATCAATTTAATTAGTTGATTAATTAATTAACAGTTGTTCCAGTCCATGTTGACTTATTCTTTTCCCCTTACCACTGTGGTTCATACTCCACTAAGATTTCTTGAGCACTTATTCTTGAGCTCCCTTCCCACACCCAAGTCTTGTGCTAGATGTTTCCATACTGAAGTTCTGTTGATGGAGGTAGTATTATTCCCAGTTTATACCCATAGGGATAGGGGACACAGGTCAATTCTGACAACACCAGGCATTTGTTCCTGATTTACAGGCATTTATTGAACATGTTCCATGAGCCATGCCAGATGCTGAGTAAACTACATGTGTGGCTCCTGATCTCACCAGCCACTGTCCTTTGGAGAAAACAAACATCAAATCAGCATTATATTAGAATGTGGCTGCCCAGGAGAAGTGGAGCAAGTCCTGAAGCTGGGCCCTGACCTGGTCCAGGGAGAGTTTGGAAACAACTTCCTGCAGAAGCTTCATTTTACCTGACAGCCAATTCATCTTTTAACAACCGACTCAGAATTCCTCAATGGCTCCCCATTGCCTATCAGATAGGGGATCAACTCATTACATTTTGCCTGGGACTTCTCTGAGTTCTTTAGCACTGAAATCCCCACATCCCAGAAAACCCATGAGTCCTGGGCATACCAAGCGTGGCTGATCTCCCTACAACCCAACCAAACTCAAACTTCCTAGAGTGGCTTCAAGCCCTTTCATGATCCCACCCCTTCTTGGACTCACCTCTCACCACCACCATCCCTGTGAACCAAAAGGTCACCGGTTCAATTCCTGGTTAGGGAACATGCCTGGATTGTACGTGCCTTGACCAGGATGGTTCCATCACTCCCAGTTGGGGGTGTGCAAGAGGCAACTAATCAATGTTTCTCTCACAAATTGATGTTTCTCTCTCTCTCTTTCTCCCTCCTTCCCCCTCTCTTTAAAACTAAATAAATAGAGACTTCCTAAGATGGCGGCATAGGTGAATGCACCGTACCGCCTCGCACAACCGAACAAGGGAAAAAATCAGAAATCTACACATCCAAACACAGCCAGATCTGACAGAAAATCATATTGAGAGGAAGTCCGACAACCAAGGAATTAAAGAAGATACACTCATCTAGTTTGGTGAGCCAGAAGGTGCAGAGCGAAGAGAGAGCACTCGGTGACCCCGCAGTTATACGAGGTCCGCGGTTGGAGGGGCGGTCCCCGCGGGGCTGCAGCACACCCAGACGGGGCCCGACTGAAGCTCGGTCTGCGCCCGGCTTATCCGGACCCAGCAGGGCCGAGAGACCGGTGGACTCGGCAGGTCTGCATTCGTGTGCAGAAAAACCCGGAAAGAAAGCAGGGCACAACCCGTCAGCGCAGATTGAGAGCAAGTGAGGGGGTGGAGTCCGCAGCCGGAGGAACTCCCGGCCTCACAGGAAAGTTCACTGGGGAGACCCGCGGGGGATTGGAGCTGTGAAGCCCGTCCACCGACCCCGGAGCGATCCCCGGAGTCAGCGCAGAGGGGCCCGAAGTGCTTGCAGGAGGCGGTGTGGGTGCGGATAGCGTAGAAGGCACCATTGTGTGCTCAGGTCCCGCCCCCAGAGGCTACGTCCCAGCACAACTACCGGGAACTTCCCTGCACAGGGGATCCCCAAGACTCCGCCCTCCTTACAGTAACAGGATCACCAAGGGGAAAAAAAAATGGCCCAAAGAAAGGGACAAATCAAAACCCCAGAGCTAACCGATCAAGAGATAGCCAACCTATCAGATGCACAGTTCAAATCCCTTGTAATAAGGATGCTTTCAGAATTCGACGAAAAATTAACGAACTTGCTTGAACAAATGAGGAGAGATCTGCAGGGAAC
>PVJI01017158.1:0-36376 GCA_004026765.1 Micronycteris hirsuta | reverse complement strand
GTAATGTAATTATGATGTGTCTTGGTGTGTTCCTCTTTGGGTCCAACCTCTTTGGGACTCTCTGAGCTTCCTGGACTTCCCGAAAGTCTATTTCCTTCACCAGCTTCAGGAAATTCTCCATCATTATGTGTTCAAATAAGTTTTCAATTCCTTGGATTTCTTCTTCTCCTTCTGGCAGCCCTATGATCCGTATGTTGGGCCGTTTACAGATGTCCTGGAGGTTTCTGAGCCCCTCCTCCGTTTTTTGAATTTTTGTTTCTTCATTCTTTTCTGGTTGGATGTTTTTTTCTTTCTGCTGGTCCACTCTGTTGATTTGAGTCCCAGTTTCCTTCTTATCCCTGAGCAGATCTCTCCTCATTTGTTCAAGCAATTTCGATAATTTTTTGTCGAATTCTGTAAGCATCCTTATTACTAGGGTTTTAAACTGTGCATCTGATAGGTTGGCTATCTCTTGGTCGGTTAGTTCTGGAGCTTTGATCTGTTCCTTTCTTTGGGCCATTTTTTTCCCCTCGGTGAGCCTGTTACTGTAAGGGGGGCGGAGCCTTGGGGTTCACCTGGGCAGGGAAACTCACAGTAGTTGTGCTGTGATGTAGCCTGTGGGGGCGGGACCTGAGAGCACAATGGCGCCTGCTCTGCTCTCCCCACCCACACCGCCTCCTGCAAGCAATTCAAGCCCCTCTGCACTGGCTCCGGGGGTCGCTCTGGGGTCGGTGGACGGGCTGCACAGCTCCAATCCCCCGCGGGTCTCCCCAGCGAACTTTCCTGTGAGGCTGGTAGTTCCTCCCACCGCGGACTCCACCCCCACAGGTGCTCTCAATCTGCACCGATGGGTTGCTCTCTGCTTTCTCTCCCGGTCCGGCTGCCCGCGAATGCGGACCTGCCTGGTCCACCAGTCTCAGCCCCGCTGGGTCCGGATGAGCCGGGTGCTGGCCACGCTTAGGTCAGGCAACCCCGTCTCGGTGTGCTGCAGCCCCGCAGGAACTGCCCCTCCAACCGCGGTCCTGCCGTCTGCTCACCAGCTCGCTGCGGGGTCGCCGAGCGCTCTCCCTCCACCCTGCTCCTCCCGGCTCACCAGACTGGATGAATGTATCTTTTTTAATTCCTTGGTTGTCGGACTTCCTCTCAATTCGATTTTGTCAGATCTGGCTGGTTTTGGTTGGGTAAATTTCTGTTTTTTTCCTTGTTTGGTTGTGCGAGGAGGCACGGCGCATTCACCTTAGCCGCCATCTTACCGGAAGTCTCGACATGTAATTATTTATTGTAGTCCCTTATGAACCTTTGTGTGGTATCAGTTGTAAAAATCTCCTCTTTCCTGTCTGATTTCGTTTATGTGACTCCGTTTTCTTTTTCCTTTGGTTATTCTAACTAAAGGTTTGTCAATTTTGTTTATATTTTTAAAGAACTAGTTCTTAGGAACATTGATATTTACTATTGTCTTTTTAGAATCTATTTTATTAAAAAATTTTTAAGTCCTTTTTCTGAATTTTATAGAATTTTAATGAAGGGGAAAAGAATTTAACTTTTTAAAAACTTGACATTTAGCCCTGGCTGGTGTAGCTCAGTAGATTGCATGTGGGCTGCGAACCAAAGGGTCTTTGGTTTGATTCCCAGTCAGGGCACATGCCTGGGTTGCAGGCCAGGTCCCCTGTGGGGGCCACGTGAGAGGCAACCACACATTGCTGTTTCTCTCCCTCTCTTTCTCTATCCCTTCCCTTCTGTCTAAAAATAAATAAATAAAATCTTTAAAAAAAACCCAAAAACTTGATATTTAAAACTAAAAGTTTTAGGCATTTCAGAGGTGTATTAAGGTTAAGAGACTTAGAAATCA
This sequence comes from Micronycteris hirsuta, assembly GCA_004026765.1. Classification (NCBI taxonomy): domain Eukaryota; kingdom Metazoa; phylum Chordata; class Mammalia; order Chiroptera; family Phyllostomidae; genus Micronycteris; species Micronycteris hirsuta. Next base: position 34,548 of record PVJI01017158.1, on the reverse strand, counting down.
TTGCCAGCTAACTTTGACTGCTTGTTAGAATCACCATGAAAACTTTTTGAAACATACCTTTGTCTAAGCCCAGAGAATCTGATTCATTTGGTCTCAAAAAGTTTGAAGAGTCTCATTGCTCCCCTCCTTTCTGCTTCTTTGTACCGTATGATTTTAATGTACAGCCAAGCTGAGAGCCACTGAATTTGCTAGTGAGGAAATTCCAAATTCTGTATCAAAAGTCAGATTATTTTCTTTATATTGTCTCTAATGCTTGATAACATCATGCTTGTTTTTTGGTGGGTTGGGGATCGGAAGGAATATGAAACAATAGATAAGTGTGTAACAGAAAATATCTTTAAAATATCTGCTAAATTAAGTTGTACCTGCTTGTGTTGGTTTTTTAAAAATCAGATTTAGATATAAATTACTAGTTAAATAGGTTCAACCTTCAGCACTTCCTTAATTTGACATTGTCAAGGCTTTATGAAGTTTTTTCAACTGTTTAGTCCTATAGCTTTGCTAGAATACTATATTTCTTATTTTTATAATATCTGTCTTAACAATAGTAATTTCTCCCCCCACCCTGCCCCTATTTTCACAGGTCATAGGTTTTGGATCTGTTAAAATTGCAGCATTCATAGCAATGGTAGGAATTCTGTCTATTGTGGCTCAGGTGAGTATCATTTTACTCATTTCTTTTTTAACATTTTTATTCTTAAATAACAGGAAGCTACAAAGAAATGTTCTTAAATATCCTCTACACCTCTGCCTTAGTTCAACCTCCTCCCCTGCCGTGGTAACATCTTGTATATCTATGGTACAGTAGCAGACTCAGTAAACTGACATGTATATAATCCTCAGAATCGTTCTATTTTCATTAGAATGTTGAGATTGGGAGTAATTTAATACAACCTTTCAGTATTTTTTAGAATACTTGTTATCTCTACTGGGTCTATTCAGCAAACAAAAATTTGCTTTCATAACTACCAACTACAATGTAACTAACTGCAGATATCAAAAAATATACTTAAACAGGAAAATATATCGATATTATTTTAATGTTGAGAAGTAAATGGAAATGAAAAGCAGAAGTGAAAATCAGCAACAGTTTCAACCTCTGGAATCCCCAGGACTGAAGGAATGTGGCAAATCAGTGCATTAGAATATATGTAATAAGTAGCCCGGCTGGTGTAGCTCAGTGGATTGAGCGCAGGCTGGGAACCAGAGGGTCCCGGTTCGATTCCCAGTCGGGGCACATGCCTGGGTTGCGGGCCAGGTCCCCAATGAGAGCCATGTGAGAGGCAACCATACATTGCTCTTTCTCTCTCCCTTCTCTCTCTGAAAATAAATAAAATCTTAAAAAAAAAAAAAAAAAACTTAAAAAAAAAAGAATATATGTAATAAGTAAAGAGCATTAAAAATTTCCTCATCTCTTATTAATATAGGACCACAAAAGGCACATGTATGTTCTTTAAATTAATTCACTTATATACTTTAGTGCATTCAGTATATCATGTGGGACTTCTAAAGGCTATTTACCGCCCTGGCTGGTGTAGCTCAGTGGATTGAGCACGGGCTGGGAACCAAGCGGTCCCGGTTCGATTCCCAGTCAGGGCACATGCCTGGGTTGCGGGCCAGGTCGCCCTGAGGGCCATTTGAGAGGCAACCATACATTGCTGTTTCTCTCCCTCTCTTTGTCCCTCCCTTCCCCTCTCTCTAAAAATAAATAAAAATAAAATCTTTAAAAAAAATAAATAAAGGCTATTTACCTAAAGCAGCTACTTACTGCTTTAAAGTAAAGTAGTCCAAGTGTAGCATTCTTCTGTAGAGGAGAAATGAGAAGACTGCAAAACTGTTTTTGCATAAATATTAGAATTCACAAGGCTAATAGGAATGTACCAAGCCAAAGGCCGTTTTTATTATTAAACTGTATCAGCAAATGTAAATTATGTTAAACTTTCAAGTTGCTCATGATTTGTTTTTTTTTTTATGTTAACTCTAGTTAGTCGATTAGCCTATTCTTTATCCTATGCCTTTTCAGGCTATCTCAACTAGATTTTTAGCAGATTATATTTATTTAAATCAAACTTTTATTAGTCCAACTTTATGAAACTGCTAACCTCCAGCAAAATCACACGTATTCTGTAACTGTTCAGCAGGGGCTTGCTGCTCAGGGGTGGCAGTAACTGAACAGTGTTTCTCAGAAGAGACTGAGGCCATGTTCTTCTCAATCACAATAACTGGCGAATGGCTGTGATTACCTTTTGTGCTAGCAAAGTACCAGATAAAACAGATTTTTGGGAAGGAGGCTGAAGGCACTGAGTCCCAACAGTAAGAGAGCTGCTGAAGTTCCAACTCTCTAGAACTGTATCAGTACCAAATGGTCTTCAAGGCGGTCCCCGGTTATCACTATTGGGCTTTTCTGACAGAGCATGCTTGCATCAAATGTGTGTTCTTGTGGTTTCTCAGGATTATCTCCTTTGCTTTGCAGACAGTCTTTCTTACCATCCTGATGAGATCATTAGGGAATAAGAATACGGTCCTCCTTGGCTTGGGTTTCCAGATGTTCCAGTTAGCTTGGTATGGTTTTGGATCTAAGGCCTGGTAAGCCTCTTTCATGGATTCTCATAAACTAGCAGAAAGGTACATCTTTTAAAGGATCTTGAGTTGGTTGAGTGTGGTGTGAAGGAAGCAAGGGTTATTTTACTGGTTTGGTGTGTTCAACATTTCAACAACTGTATAGACTTAATTTGGGGAAGGGTGGGGCTCTGTAATTCAGGATTATTTGCACAGATTATCTTCACCTCATTGTTTTTCATTGAGTTGTTACCTAAGTAAATGTGTGTGCTTCCTCCTGAAACCCCTTCAAAAATTCTATGTCTACTTTTAAACACATTTGTCAGTTTTTAGGGACATTACTCAAAAAACAAAAAGTCAAGGAAAAATGATACGGTTCACTGCTATAATTAGCTGTGGGTGACTTCGGGCAGTGACATAACCTTTATAATATAAAGTGTTTGAATTAGATTAATCCTAATAGCTGTTCCAAAATCATGTGTACTCTGAGGCAGTTATTACAGCTAACATACTATATTACAGGGAGGTCAGATTAAGCCCTGGAATCAGAAGAAATAAAAGGAATCTGAGTGCTGTTTTGTTAAATAGCAAGTTTCTCTGTGTGCCTGATTCTGATTACCAAATCCCAGAGTTCATATCTCTATTTCAAATATTAGAGTTAGTCCTCATTTTACATACATGTCATAATTTACAGAAACTATAAATGCTTTAGAGGTCAGGAGATGATTCTTGTTCTTTAAGGTTCCAGCCCTGTGAGCTTTGTTTCAGTAGGTGAATCAAACTCACGCTATGTTAAAAAGATTTTGTTAACCCAAAGTGTTTTTCCTCTTCAGTAAGGATGTGCATGTTCGCCATCCCCAAGGTAATTCGGCCAAGCAGGGTCTTAAGTCCACTTGGCACTTCATATTCCTCTCACTTGTGCTTAATATTGATACACACTTAAGTTCCTTTTATTGAGAAAAGGACAAAAGTCTAAAGCAGGGGTGTCAAACTCATTTTCACCAGTGACCACATCAGCCTCACAGTTGTCTTCAAAGGGCCGACTATAATTTCAACTCCTTAACAGTTAAGGAGTAGTTACATTTATAAAGTCCTAAAATTGTTTTGGCCCCTTTTGGAAGGCAACACAAAGCTGATGTGGCCTCCGATGAAAATGAGTTTGATGCCCCTGCTCTAAAGGACGCGGGCTTGGAAGTCTGCAGGATGACATCCTATACTTCAGGTTTCTGAGTTTTTTTCGTTGGTAAGACAGGACGCTTTGTTGAGGGTTAGCAAAATGAGTGGCTCAAGGGCAATGTGAAGGTGAGCCTTTGAGAAGTACAAAGAAAAAGTGAAAAATTAGTGGGGGAAATGTGGTATTTATAGAAACAAGAAATCTTTTTGAACTTCATTGAGTGAGCTTACATATAAAGGTGGCAATAAGGAAGTCAGGAAGGACAGAGTTTGAAAAGAAGTAAAATAAAATAAGCTTTCTCAGCCTTTGAAATGATTAATAGTAACAGGGTGACATAGTTTAAAAAAATCCATTATTAAAGTGGAAAAATTAAATGTAACTTAACATGAGAAGACAAAGTATTTTGTGCTTTTACCGCTGATTGTACTCTGAGCAGCAGACTCCTTGGGGCTCAGCTTGCCGCCTGATCGCAGCCTGTGATGTCATTGCAGGATGATGTGGGCAGCGGGGACCGTGGCCGCCATGTCCAGCATCACGTTTCCGGCAGTCAGTGCCCTCGTCTCTCAGAATGCGGAGTCAGATCAGCAAGGTGAGGTCACTGTCACCTCCCTGCTTTCCTCCTCGGTTGAGGAAACCTGCCAGAAACATGAGCAGCTCTGAGCCTCTCTTCACACCCATGTGGTCCCTTCTTGATGATTAGACCTATTTACCTCTGCAAATAGGAAGGTTCTGTTTCCCTTCCTACTCTGATCTTATACTCATGTTTTTAAAATGTGTGCTCAACAGTTCAGAATACCAAGAATTAAAAATAGAACTAATTTTGCCTTTTGTGGGTTTTGTTTGTTTGTTTGTTTGTTTTTAATCAATGTGTGGTTGCCTCCTACACGCCCCCCACTGGGGACCTGGCCCGAAACCCAGGCATGTGCCCTACCTAGACTGGGAATCAAACTGGCGATCCTTTGGTTCGCAGGCCAGCACTCAATCCACTGAGCCACACCAGCCAAGGCTGCCTTTTGGTTTTTGATTCCTCTTTAGTGTGATGCCATCAAAATTAACTAAGCTATAATCATATTTTAACAGATGTCTGTTAAATAATGACAGAAGAGTTAGTAAAACAATGAGCTCTTTATTTAATCATTGTAATCCCTAAAATTTCTTTAATTTAGAATTAAGTTCATTAGCTTAATTTAGGAAATGATTCTTTGAGAAGATAAGGAAAAAATAAATCTGTGTAGTTGTTGATAATTGGGTGCAGAGTGAGAGATAAAGTTAGACGACTATGTGGAGAGAAGCGTGTCAGCTCTTTCCGTTACCTTTCTTGTGTCTCTGGCTTCCCGATCATGCAGTTCCTATTATCAGAATTAATCCTTTTTCTTTGTCATCTTTTTTTTAAAAATATTTTATTTATTTATTTTTAGAGAAAGGGAAAGGAAGGAAGAAAGAGAGGGAGAGAAACATCAATGTGTGGTTGCTTTTGTGTGCCCCCCCAACTGGGGACCTGGCCCGCAACCCAGGCCTGTGCCCTGACTGGGAACCAAACCAGCGACCCTTTGGTTCGCAGGCTGGTGCTGATACCACTGAGCCATACCAGCCAGGGCTCTTCGTCATCTTTTAATGACTCATCTTACTGTGGTCAGGAAGTAGTAAATTTTAGAAAGAAAAAAATTTAAGTGGATTTATTGTCCTTTAAAAAGTTTCAGTAATATGGATAGACCTGGAGAACATTATGCTGAGTGAAATAAGCCAGTTAGAGAAAGACAAATACCAAGTGGTTTCGCTCATATGTGGAATCTAATGAACAAACTGAACTAGCAAGGAAAATGGAGACAGACTCATACATGGAAAAGAGGATGACAGCTGGGAGGGGAGAGATTGAGGGATTGAGCAAAAAAGAAAAAGGACTCATGGACAACAGTGTGGTGATTGCAGGGGGGTGGGGGATATAAGGGGACTAAATGGTAATGGATGAAAATATAATGAAGATTAAATCAAAAAAGTTTCAATTAGGCCTGGCCAGGTAGCTCACTTGGTTAGAGCATCCTCCTGATATGCCAAGGTTGTGGGTTTGATTCCTGGTCAGGGCACATACAAGAATCAACCAATGAATGCATAAATAAGTGGAGCAACAAATCAATCTCTCTCTCTCTCAAATCAATCGATTAAAAAACTTTTTTTAAAGTTTCAATTAAAAACTATAGGAAAAAAAGCCCTGGCTTGTGTAGCCCAGTGGATTAAACGCGGGCTGTGAACCAAATGGTCGCCGGTTCGATTCCCAGTCAGGGCACATGCCTGGTTTGCAGGCCAGGTCCCTAGTGGGGGCCACATGAGAGGCAACCACACATTGATGTTTCTTTCTCTCTCTTTCTCCCTCCCTTCCTTTCTGTCTAAAAATAAATAAATAAAATCTTTAAAAAAGTAAATAAAAGCTAAGGAAAAAATAGTGTATTTATTGCACCTATTTTTCCACATCAGAAATTAGCCATTTTATTCACATCCACATTTTAAAGTAGTTTCACTTGACCACAAATCCTGTGTGTCCCTGGCCATGGTAACTCAGCTGGCTGCACATCCCTGGAGAGGCATTGGGACTGAAGTGGTGAGGGTGTGCCTTCTGAAGATGGGTATGTTTGATGCCTGACAGATGCAGCCCTGTTTTCATGTCATAAATTCTCTTTGGCTCTTTTTATGCTTATATATATATTAATAAAGGTATTTCTAAATGTCTGAATACAAAATTATTACTACACATGGTATTAGGTTGAATTATCTTTGACCTACAGAAACACGCATTTCATACAGTTCAAACTAATTTTTTACCTGTCATGTTGGAAATCAGATATATTTAGAAATGGGCACTTGCAGGATTTTTCGGTGCAGGTCTGCAGAAAGATGTATCAGAGATGAGGAGGATACCTTGAGGAACAGAGTCTGCCCAGAAGGGCTGGGACCCCACAGCATCAGGACTGCAGTAGACTCACATGGACAGGGCCGCAAGAGGCAAAAGGCAGATTTTCATTATAAAAGCACCATTAAATAAGTAGAACAGGAAAATCTTAATCCACAAAAAAAGTGGAAATTGTCTGTAAATGGAGAATATTAAAGTTTTTCATTTTATTATTCCCCATTTATAGGAATATCTAGCTTTATGGGGGGAGTTCAGCCCCTAATGGGTTTTAGAAACATCACTGTCATGTCCTTTTCTGTGGATGTTAGGTCCCAAAACCAAGAATACATTTGTTCAATGAATGGAAATATAATGGATGAAATCCCTAACCTACTTTCCTCAGCATGGTGTACTCCATTCCACCGAGTCAGTATATCTTAGTTTGTAAAAAAGTTTGGTTAAGTCCCCAGTCCTGAGATGCTTATCGGAGAAGACTGGCTTCCTTCTTTGTTTGGATTTAGGAGTTGCTCAGGGGATCATAACTGGAATAAGAGGACTGTGTAATGGCCTGGGACCAGCACTGTATGGCTTCATATTCTACATGTTTAATGTGGAACTGACTGAGTTGGAACCGGAATTGAATTCTAACAATGCTGCTCTACAGGTAATTTGTTGATAAATCTAGTTTCATAGCAGTGGTTATATGTGACTGTAGTAAAATCTTCTGACCTTAAATTTGGAGAGAGTCCTTATTTGTATAATATTACTGTTATATCTGACATTAGTGAGTGCTTTAAGTGCTTCCTGGGATTGGGGAGAGTTCATTTCAGTGATTTAATATCTTATATAAAAGATTTGTTTTAACTGTGTTCAGATTCTGTTCTCACACAGTAACTCTGATCAGAATGCTGTCTTTTGGAAAACCCCAGACTAAATAAAATATAAAATGACATATAATTCCAAGTAGAAATTGAACTAGAGTTCTTTTCCTATTCTTTATTTAGTATTTCTTCCCCCCTTCCTTCTAAGCAGTATTTAATACAGATTTCTGTACAAAATTGGAATAAATGTTTATGTACAGAATGCATGATCTGCGGTTATAGGATAAAATTAGAGATGACCACCTGCTACTTACAGGTTTAATTAAACTCTTGAGAAGTGGTGAAAAATCAGTAATTAGTTGCCCTGTGTCATATTCCAAACTCAAGGCTCAAGGAAAATTTGCCTTGACACTTAATGAAACATTTGCTCAAGAGAAAATGATTCACTTTGAGGTGGTCTGGGGTTTCGGGGGGCGTACAGAACTAATTTTGTATATATGACTAACCAAATTCTTCCTCTCCATTTGTTTCCCATGCCCTTTAGGGAGCTGTCATCCCAGGCCCGCCATTTTTATTTGGGGCTTGTATAGTTCTTATGTCTTTTCTGGTTGCCTTATTCATTCCTGAATACAGTAATGGAATTAAAAAACATAGCAACAGCATTAGCGGCAACCTGACCAACACCCCAGAACGGGTCAGTGATGAGGACATTGAGCCACTGCTACAAGACAGCAGCATCTGGGAGCTCACATCCTTCAAGGATCCTGGGAGTCAGTGCACTGAACTATAAACTTGACAGAAAAGGGAATTCTGCAGATACCATCTCTCTGAAGTTGTTCGGGAGCCACACCACTCGCAGGCGTTTTGGTGCTGGAGGAGAGACGCTAGTGGCACCCTTTAGGGGCAAGTTTGATAAGTAACACTTTGCTTCCTCCTCCCGTTTCTTCCATTCTTTTTCTTTCTGTTTGTATCTTAGAACAAGTTAAAATTTGAAATATGTTGCTGCAAATAATTGCAACTCTCAAAGTTATCTGGAGTCCAGACTTTGAAACTCAAATAGAAAACATCATATCTACTAAAAAGGATGGCTTTCCTTTAACACCTCCAGATTAAGAGTGACAGCAGTTTTCCATGTACTTTTCAGTAAAAGTGCAGGATTTTGTTGGTCCTGCCATCTCTGGCCAGATTTATGGTAAAAAATCCCTTCTGATTTTCTTCCTTCTTGTTTCTCTGAAAAGTGCTCACTTAGCCCATTAGTGTTTATGAGTGGCTGCATGTAGATTCCGTATCAGGGATCTATTGCCTTTGTTCAAAGGTCAAACAAAAACCTAGTCGTAATCTGTTTTCCTTGTTTCTTCTTAATATTGTTGGCTAGAAGGAAATTCAGCATATATACCTCTGGATATTAATAATATTGGTTGGTGATATTCTTTACCAGTGAAGAAAATTTTTCTTATAAATTTAAGTCATTAAGAAATAGCAATTCAGATTCCTTGACCCAGTGTCTTGGTCAGATCCAAAGGTGATTTTACAGAAGAAAACACATCAAAATTTCTGGTAGCAACATAGAAATCGGAGGGTGCTCCTACTGGAAGGTGCTTCTAAGAATGCTTTCAACAATGTGAACATTCCTAAGTGAGGTTGAGCATTAATAACTGGATGCCAGTGGAGCTTATGTCCAAATTCAGACTCATAATCATCATTATTTGTTCCTTCCAACATCTCCTGTGTCCTTCTCAATTTTTCTCATTCATCACACCCCTGCCTTAACTGCTCTGTATAGTATGCATTTGTTTTCAATAGACCTGTATTTCCATCAGTTTATCTGACTTCTGAATCTCATGGGAATGTGTACATCAAATTCGTTTATAAAATATGATGGTTTAGGAAGCTCAGTTTTGCAATAAGTGTCTTGCTAATTTTTTGAGCTGTTTTAAGGACAAAGAAAACTTTACAGATGTATATGCATTTTGCTGAACCAATAAATGAACCATTCAATAGGGCCTACATGTAACATAGCACTCCTTTGAAAGTTTTATAGGTTTGAAATATATGTAGATATTTGTATGAAGTTTTAAATTTTCTTGATGGAGTGCTGTATAAATCTTGTATTTATAAATATAATGAAGAGGTTGACAGAAAAATTATATATACAACTTTTATAAAGGATTATGTACTGACTGAATACATTTAAAAGAAAATATATTTTGAAACCTATTCTGCTATGAACAGAAATGACCTATCTTTTTACTATGTTGTTGGTTTTTAAGTTAAGCTTCCTAATGCATAATAAATTTGTAATGGATACATCTATGTTTCTTGTGTGGTTTTTTTTTTTAAACAAATAGTAGCATTGATCTTTGGGTTCTCTTCAGTAGCTTTCAACTAAAATAAATTGCTAATCCTTAAACTAATGCAAAATGTATGTGTATTTTCAAAAAGTTTAATTTTTAGCAAACTTCCTTCAAAAATCTCCCTTTAATAACAGATCATAACCTTTCTTTATCTTTTTTAAAAAGCAGGGACATGTTGTCCTGGCCAGTGTGGCTCAGTTGGTTGGAGTGTCATCCTGTAGACGAAAAGTGTGAATTGAATTGCTGGTCAGAGAGCATACCTAGTTAGTTGCACATACGAGAAGGCAACCAGTCCATGTTTCTCACATCAGTGTTTAACTGTCTCTCTCTCTCAAGCCAATGGAAAGGTGTCCTCAGGTGAGGATAAAAAAGTGAAAAACCAGGGACACATATTTATACACCTGTGTTGATTAGCAGCGTTATTCACAATAACCAAAAGATGGAAGCAACCCACGTGTCCATTGTCGTGTGAATGAATAAAGAAAATATGGTATATCCATAAAATGTGGAATATTGCCCTGGCTGCTATACCCCAGTACATTGAACGCAGGCCTGCGGAGCAAAGGGTCACAGGTTCGATTCCCAGTCAGGGCACATGCCTGGGTTGCAGGCCATGTCCTCAGTAGGGGGGCACACAAGAGACAACCACACATTGATATTTCTCTCCCTCTCTTGCTCCCTCCCTTCATCTCTGTCTAAGAATAAACAAAAAATCTTTTTTAAAAATGTGGAATATTATTCAGCCTTAGAAAGGAAAGAAATCCTGATGGATATGTGCTACATACAACATGGGTGAACAGTGAAGACATTATGCTAAGGGAACTAAGCCATCACAAGAGGACAAATTCTGTATGATTCCACTTTTATGAAGGATGTAGTCAAATTCGTCAGATACAAAGTACAATAGTGGTTTCCGGGACTAGGGGAAAGGGTGTGTGGGAAGTTATTTAATGGGTAGAGTTTCAGTTTGGTAAGATGAGAAAAGCACTTTTTAAAAAAGAGTTTATTTATTTATTTTTAGAAAGGGAAAGAGAGGGAGAGAAACATCAACATGTGGTCACCTCACAGGCGCCCCACAGTGGGGACCCAGCCCACAACTTAGGCACGTGCCCCAACCAGGAATCAAATCGGCCGCCCCCTGGTTTGCAGTCCAGCACTCAGTCCACTGAGCCACGCCAGCCAGGGCAGATAAGAAAAGTTCTGAAAATGGATGGTGAACATGGTTGCACAACAATTTGTATGTAATGCCATAGAATTTCTTAATAATGATTAAAATGTATAGCTTGCTAGTATTTTTAAAATGGTATAACAGCATCTTTGTTCTTTATCACTGCTTATCATAATTGTGGTTTCTTTACCCACTATAACAAGTGGCATTATTTTTTGTAATTAGGTAAATTTTTTTTTCCCCATTACAGTTCTCTGCATTTTTTCCCCTCCTCCCCACTCCATCCAAACCCACCTCCCTCCCTTGCTTCCACCTTTCCCCTTGGTTTTGTCCATGTGTCCTTTATAGTAGTTCCTGAAAACCCTTCTCCCCCAATCCCCTCCCCCCTCCCCTCTGGCTATTGTTAGATTGTTATTAATTTCAATGTCCCTGGTTATATTTTGCTTGGTCTTTTGTTGATTATGTTTCAGTTAAAGGTGAGATCATATGGTATTTGTCCCTCACCACCTGGCTTATTTTGCTTAGCATAATGCTCTCCAGCTCCATCCATGCTGTTGCAAAGGGTATAAGGTCCTTCTTTCTCTCTGCTGCATAGACTTCCATTATGTAAATGTACCATAGTTTCTTGATCCAGTCATTTGCTGATGGGTACTTAGGTTGCTTCCAGCACTTGGCTATTGTAAATTGTGCTGCTATGAACATTGGAGTGCCTAGGTTCTTTTGGTGTTTCAGGGCTCTTAGGGTATAATCCCAGCAGTGGAATTGCTGGGTCAAAAGGCACTTCCATTTTTTAGTTTTCTCAGGAAATTCCATACTGTTTTCCACAGTGGCTTCACCAGTCTGCATTCCCACCAACAGCGCACTAGGGTTCCCTTTTCTCAGAATCTTCTACAACACTTATCTGTTGCTTTGTTTATGATGGCCATTCTGACTGGTGTAAGGTGGTATCTCATTGTGGTTTGAATTTGCATATCTCTGATGGCTAGTGATGCTGAGCATCTTTTCATATGTCTCTGGGCCCTCTGTATGTCCTCCTTGGAGAAATTTTTACTCCATTTTATCTTGCTGCTCCCTTTGTTGAAAATTAATTGCTGACAGAGACTTGGGTTTATTTCTGGGCTCTCTATTCTGTTCCATTGCTCTATGTGTCTGTTCTTATGTCAGTACCATGCTGTTTTGTTTACAGTGACCTTGTAATGCAGTATTATATCAGGTATTGTGATCCCTCTTACTTTGCCCTTCTTTCTCAAAATTGCTGCAGCTATTCAGGGTCGTTTATAGTTCCGTATAAATTTTTGAAGTGTTTGTTCTATATCTGTGAAATATGCCTCTGGTACTTTAATAGGTATTGTGCTGAATCTATACATTGCTCTGGGTAGTATGGACATTTCGATGATGTTAATTCTTCCGATCCATGAGCATGGTATATGTTTCTATTTGTTTGTATCTTCCACAATTTCTTTCGTCAGTGTTGTGTAGTTTTCAGAGTACAGGTCTTTTAACTCCTTGGTTAGGTTTATTCCTAGGCTTTTTTTTTGTTGTTGTTGTTGCTATATCAAATGGGATTTTTTTCCTGATTTCTGCTTCTGATGTTTCATTGTTGGTATACAAAAATGCCTCTGATTTCTGGATATTGACCTATCTTGTTGTTTTGCCAAATTCATTTATTAGGCGAGTAGTTTTATGGCGGAGTCTATAGGATTTTCTATATAGACTATCATGTCAATCTGCAAACATCAACAGTTTTGTTTCCCCCTTTCCAATTTGGATGCCTTTTATTTCCTTTTCTTGTCTGACTGCTGTGGTTAAAACTTCCAATACTATGTTGAATAGAAGTGGTGATAGTGGACAGCCTTGTCTTGTTCCTGATCTTAGTAGGAAAGCTTTTATTTTTTGCGCATTGAGTATGATGTTGTCTGTAGGTCTCTCCTATATTGGCCTTTATTATGTTGAGGAATGCTCCCTCTATTCCCACTTTGCTGAGTGTTTTTATCATAAATGGATGATCAAATGCTTTTTCCGCATCTGTTGATATGATCGTGTGATTTTTGTCTTTGCTTTTGTTTATGTGATGTATTACGTTTATTGATTTGCAAATATTGTGCCATCCTTGCATCCCCGGGATGAATTCCACTTGGTCATGTTGTATGATCTTTTTAATGTATTGCTGGATGCAGTTTGCCAATATTTTGTTGAGGATTTTAGCAGCTATGTTCATCAGCAATATTGGCCTGAAGACTTCTTTCTTTGTTGTGTCTTTATCTGGCTTTAGGATTAAGATACTGCTGGCTTCATAAAAAGAGTTTGGGAGTCTTCCATCATTTTGGATTTTTTGGAATAGTCTGTGAAGGATAGGGGTTAGCTCTTCCTTAAATGCTTTGTAGAATTCTCCTGTGAAACCATCTGGTCCAGGGCTTTTGTGTGTCGGGTTTTTTGATTACTGCTTCAATTTCGTCTGCTGTTATTGGTCGATTCAGGCTTTCTGCTTCTTCTTCATTCAGTTTTGGAAGGTTATATTTTTCTAGAAATTTGTACATTCCACCTAGGTTTTAATATTTCTTGACATACAGTTCTTGGTAGTAGTTTCTAACAATCCTTTGTATTTCTGTGGCGTCCATTGTAATCTCTCCTCTTTCATTTCTGATTGTGCTTATTTGGGTCCTCTCTTTTCTTTTTTTTTAATTATTATTATTTTTTAAGATTTTATTTCTTTTTTTAGAAAGAGGGGAAGGGGGGGAGAATTTCAGAAAGAGAGGAAGAGAAACAGCAATGTATGGTTGCCTCTCACATGGCCCTGACTGGGGACCTGGCCCGCAACCCAGGCATGTGCCCTGACTGGGAATCGAACCGGGAGCGTTTGGTTCCCAGCCTGCGCTCAATCCACTGAGCTACACCAGCCAGGGCCTCTTTTTTTCTTGATGAGTTTGCTTAAAGGCTTGTTGATTTTGTTTATCTTTTCAAAGAACCAGCTCCTGGATTCATTGATCCTTAGAATTGTGTTTTTAGTCTCTACGCCACTTAATTCTGCTCTGATCTTGGTTATTTCCTGCTTTCTACTTGCTCTGGTCTGTCATTTTTGTTCATTGAGTTCTCGTAGGCATAAGGTTAGGTTGTTTGTTTGAAATGTTTCTATGTTTTTTAGGTAGGCCTGTTTCATTATGAACTTCCCTCCGAGGACTTCCTTTGCTGTGTCCCATAAGTTTAGGATTGTTGTGAGTTCATTTTCATTTGTTTTGAGAAACTTTTTTATTTCTTCCCTGATCTCATTGTTCACCCATTCTTTAATAGCATGGTATTCAATCTCCATGATTTTGAGTGGTTTGGGGTTTTTTCCTTCGGGTTGGTTTCTAATTTCAGTCCCTTGTGGTCAGAAAAAATATTTGATATGATTTCAATTTTCTTGAATTTGTTGAATCTTGTTTTGTGTCCTATCATGTGGTCTATCTCTGAAAATGTTCCATGTGCATTTAGCTTCTTTGGGGTGAAAGGCTCTATATATATCAGTTAAGTCCATTTCGTCTAGGACATTGTTCAATGCCACAATATCTTTGTTTATACTTTGTTTGGAAGATCTGTCCATTTTTGACAGTGGGGTGTTAAAATCCCCTACTATAATTGTGTTGCTGTCAGTATCTTTCTTGAAGTCCTCCAAGATTTTTTTTCTTTTTTTTTTTAGATTTTATTTATTTATTTTTAGAGAGAGGGGAAAGGAGAGGGAGAGAGAGAGAGAGAAACATCAATGTGTGCTTGCCTCTCACGTGGCCCCCACTGAGGACCTGGCCCACAACCCAAGCATGTGCCCTGACTGGGAATCGAACTGGTGACCCTTTGGTTCACAGCCCACACTCAATCCACTGAGCTACACCAGCAAGGGCCAAGATTTTCTTTATGTATTTGGGTGCTCCTATGTTGGGTGCATATATATTTACAATGTTTATGTCTTCTTGGTGGATTCTCCCCTTGAGTATTATGAAATGTCCTTCTGGGTCTCTCTTTATGGCCCTTTTTTTGAAGTCTATTTTGTCTGATATGAGTCTTGCTGCCCTGGCTGTTGTTTCCCGTCCACTTGCTTGGAAAATTTATTTCCAGCCCTTCACTTTCAGTCTGTGTAGGTCTTTTGTCCTGAGGTGGGTCTCTTGTAGGCAGCATATGTGTGGGCCGTGCTTTATTATCCATTCAGCTATTCTATGTCTTTTGATTGGAGCATTTAATCCATTTACGTTTAAGGTTATTATTGATACGTACTTATTCATTGCCATCTTTTTGTACTTCTGTTCCTCTCTTTCTCTTTCTTCCTTCCTTTCCTTCAAGCAGTCCCTTTAGCATCTCTTGTAGAGCTGGTTTGGTGGAGGTGTATTCTTTTAGACTTCTTTTGTCTGGGAAGCTCCTTATTTGGCCTTGTATCTTGATTGAGAGCCTTACTGGGTACAGTAGCCTTGGTTGCCAGCCTCTGTCATTACTTGGAATATTTCTTGCCGTTCTCTTCTGGCTTGGGGCATTTCCATTGAGAACTCAGCTGCTAGTTTTATCAGGGCTCCCTTGTATGCTACTTCCTGTTTCCCCCTTGCTGCTTTTAAGATTCTCTCCTTATTTTTAATCTTCAGTAATGTAATTATGATGTGTCTTGGTGTGTACCTCTTTGGATCCAACTTCTTTGGGTCTCTACAAGCTTCCTGGACTTCCTGGAGTCTATTTCTTTTGCCAGGTTGGGGAAGTTCTCTTTTGTTATTTGTTCAAATAAGTTTTTCAATCCCTTGGTCTTCCTCTTCTCTTTCTGGCACCCCTATAATTCGGATGTTGGAACATTTAAAGATTTGTTTTGAGAAACTTTTTTATTTCTTCCCTAGTCTCATTGTTGACCCATTCTTTAATAGCATGCTATTCAATCTCCATGATATTGAGTGCTTTGGGTGTTTTTCCTTCGGGTTGGTTTCTAATTTCAGTCCCTTGTGGTCAGAGAAAATACTTGATATGATTTCAATTTTCTTGAATTTGTTAAACATGTCCTGGAGGTTCCTGAGCCTCTCCTCATTGTTTTGAATTCTTGTTTCTTCATTCTTTTCTGATTGAATGTTTTTTTCATCTTTCTGGTCCACACTGTTGAATTGAGACCCAGTTTCCTTCCCATCCCTATTGGTTCCCTGCACATTTCCCCTCATTTCCTTTAGCATATCCTTCATTTTTTCATCTAACTTGCCACCAAATTCAACCAATTCTGTGAGCATCCTGATTACTAGTGTTTTCAACTGTGCATCTGATAGGTTTGCTATCTCTTCGTGGCTTAGTTGTATTTTTTCTGGAGTTTTAAAAAGCTTCCTTTCATTTGGGCCATCCTTCCTGTTCTCTGCGTACCTTTTACTTCAAGGAGAGGAACCTTAGGTGTCAGCAGTCCGGGGTAACCCACATCACTGTGTTTTGATGCTGTATGTGGGGGAGTGGTCTGAGAGGGCACTATGGTGTTTGCTCCGCCATAAAGCTTGATTGTTTGTCAGTTCTGGTTGGTTTTGTTTTTACATTGTTGTTTGTCTTTTGGTTGTGTGAGGAGCCACAGTGTGTCTACCTACCCCTCCATCTTCGCTGGAAGTCCCTAACTCTGGTCTTTTCACAGCTCCAGGTTTTTGTTTCATTTTTTTAAAGATTTTATTTTTATTTTTAGAGAGAGGGGAACGGAGGGAGACAGAGAGGGACAGAAACAGCAATGTATGGTTGCCTCTCACATGGCCCTCACTGGGGACCTGGCCTGCAACCCAGGCATGTGCCCTGACTGGGAATCGAACTGGGACCCTTTGGTTCCCATCCTGCGCCCAATCCACTGAGCTATGCCAGCCAGGGCTAGGTTTTAATGTCTCACCTGTCGGAAAAGAAGATAAAAAAGGAGGGGTAGGAGGAAGGGAGAAATAATTTTAAAAAAAGGAAAGGAAGAAAGGAAGGATGGAGGAATAAAAATGAAAGAAGGAAAGAAAGGAAGAAGGAATTAAAAGAAAAATTTTTAGATTTAAAATAAAAGAGGGAAGGAACGAGGAATAGTACACGAAAGGGATGAAGAAGGAATAAAAAGAGAAAGATGGACAGAAAGGAAGAAGGAATTAAAAAGAAAAAAGCCTTCTGCTGGCTTTAAACGGGTCAGACCTGTTCTTGTGGTCTTCCTGTCTTCATCCGGGTGGGAACGTACTGGTTTCGCTCTTCTCCCTTCCTGAGACACTCTCTTCGTTGTTGTCCAGCCTCCAGCCCAGTTCCTAGGTACCCTTCTGCCAAGTTTTTTTTTTGTTTGTTTGTTTTTTTTAATGTAATTCAAGGGAACTTTTTAAAAAGATTTTATTTATTTATTTATTTATTTTCAGAGAGAGTAGAGGGAGAAAGAGAGGGAGAGAAACAGCAATGTATGGTTGCCTCTCACATGGCCCTCACTGGGGACCTGGCCCACAACCCAGACATGTGCCCTGACTAGGAATCAAACTGGGACCCTTTGGTTCCCAGCCCATGCTCTATCCACTGAGCTACACCAGCCAGGGCCCTTCCGCCAAGTTTTTTAAAATCAGATAAAATTCACCATTTTAACCATTCCAAAGTGTGCCATTCACTGGTTTTTAGCTTTTTCACATTGTGGTGCAGCTATTAACACTATCTGATTCCAGAGCATTTTTATCATTTCAAAAAAGAAACCCCATACCCATTAGCAATCACTATCAATAGCACCATCCCTATCCCCTGGCAATGAATATTATGCTTTCTGTCTATGGATTTGCTTATTCTGGACATTTCATATAACGGAATCATATAGTATGTGTAACCTTTTGTGTCAGGCTTCTTCACTCAGCATGTTTTCAGTGTTCATCTACATTATATTGTGTCAAATTTTATTCCTTTTTAAAGCTGAATAATATCCCATTGTATGTAATACACTACATTTTCTTTATTCATTTATCAATTGATAATTTATCATTTAAATGTTAGTGAACATTTGGGTTGTTTCCACTTTTAAGCTATCATTAATAATGCTGCTATGAACTTTCTTGTCCTAAGTTTTTGTGTGAACATGTTTTTAATTCCTCCTAGGTTTATACCTGTTAATGGAATTGCTGATTATGTGGGAGTTCTACATTTAACCACTTGAAGGATTGTCAAACTCTTTTTCACAGCAGCTGCATACTTAACATTCCCATCAGTAATGTAGGAAGTCTTAAATTTCCTCATATGTTTGCCAACACTTTATTTTCTGTTTTGTTGTTGTTTATAGATATTCTAGTAGGTTTAAAGTAATATCTCATTGTGGTTGTGACTAGCATTTTCCTAATGTCTAAGGATGCTGAGTAGTTTTTCAGGTACTTGTATAATTACATACAAACCAGCAAAAAAGGAGATATGTATGCAACTGCTTTGTACTATTTTCTGTGACTGATTATGTGGCTGTAGCTTCTGCCTCTACCTATTCTGTATTTCCTTGGCACTCACCAGAAACTCAGCTTCTTGAGATTGTACCTGACAGGTGATATACTGTAGATCTTCATTCCTAAAGGATTTGAATCCTGAGTTGCCCTGTCCTATTTCTTGTTTTTTGTTTTTAATAGCTATAGTTTTCCACTGAGTTCCACACATAGCCTTCCTTTCCCCACTGATGGGCAGCAACCCATTTCCCTCAGTCCCTGAGGAGGCTGGGTGGCAGTTTTATCTGTTGATGCAGTGAAACCTTAGTTGTTTTACTTTGTGGCAATATTACCCACACACCTCCCACTACAAGCTGTCAAAGTCGCAGAGGTGGGTTAGTAGGTGTGATGGCAACAATAGCCTTCACTCCACTTTCTTCTTTGAATCCCGAGCCCTTGTATTCTGGCTTTGAGAGACATTATGTATCATCTCATGCAAAGGAGGTACTACATCCTGTTAGATCCCTATCCTTTAAGGTTTTTTGGTTTCGCTTGTTTTAAATTCTTTATCGTGATTAAAATTCTTTGTATAAAATTATTTAATTAAAATATTTGAAATAGCTGAAGTTTAAAAGTTTATAAAATTTGAAACAATGGTTACAGATAAGTATGAAAGTCTCATGGCACAGTTGTATTTAAATGGGGGGGAATACATTTCTATATTCTTCCAATGAACAATTGGAAAAATGAAATAAAAATTCTATTTATGACTTCTAGTCAAGATGAAGGTGTAGGTAGACAGGCTTCACCTCCTCACACAACCACAAAAAGAATTACAATTACATCTTAAAACAAATAACAGCCAGAACTGTCAGAAAATCAAACTTTGGAGGTCCAAGAACCAAGGATTTAAAGAAGCCACATTCATCCAGACATGTGACTTTTACCCACACTTCCACCCAAAAGGTAGGATTCAGAAGAGCTCTACCTACTACACAGAAACAAACATGGAGAGGCTACCAAACTGAGGAGACAAATACGGCCCAAATGAAAGAACAGAACAAAACCCCAGTAAAAGAACTAAATGAAATGGAGATAGCAAACCTATCAGATGCAGAGTGGTGACCAGGATGCTCAAAAGAACTCACTGAGTATGGCAACAACATAAAGGAAGAAATGATTAAGTGAAATAAAGAAAAATCTGCAGGGAAGCAACAGTGAAGGGAAGGAAGCTGGGATTCAAATCAATGATTTGGAACATAAGGAAGAATTAAACATTCAACCAGAACATAAAGAAGATACAAGAATTCAAAAACATGTGGATAGTATAGGAATACTCTGCGGCATTGCCAAACATGCCAACATCCAAAACATCAGGATGCTAGAAGAGGAGGGAAAGAACAAGAAGTTACAAACTTATTTGAAGTAACGGGACTTCTGGCCAAGATGGAGGTGTGGGTAGATACTTTGACTCCTTGCACAACCAAAAGAAGGACAAAAACAAATTTAAAAATGAAAAACAACCAGAACTGACAGAAAATCAAACTTTATGGAAATCCAAAAACCAAGGAGTTAAAGAAGAAACATTCATCCAGACCATTAGAAGGGGCAGAGTTGGACAGCCTGGGTAGAGAGTGAGCACAGCAAGGCGGGCTGGCAACATGTGGCAGGCAAAGCGGTGGCTGGTGGTCCTACATTTGCATGCAGATAAACCGGGAGGAACAACAGGGGAACAACACAAACTGCGCAAACCAAGTTCCCAGCGTGGGACACAAGACTCAAAACCTCTGCTGTAAAAACCTGTGGGATTGCTATGGAGGGAGAAACTCCTAGCATTACAGGAGAGTTCACTGGAGAGACCCACTGGGTCCTAGAATGTACACAAAACCACCTACCTGGGAATCAGCACCAGAAGGGCCCAATTTGCTTGTAGATAGCAGGGAAAGTTACTGAACGCTGGTCAAGAACTGAGCAAATGACATTGTTCCCTCTCTGACTCCTCCCTCACATACAGCATCACAGCGCAGCAACCTGGGTTGCCCTGCCCTGGCAAATACGTAAGGTTCCACCCTTACAATGTAACAGCTATGCTGACAAAGAAATGTGGCCAAAATGAAAGATCAAAACTCCAAAAGTAGCCCTGGCTGGTGTAGCTCAGTGGATTGAGTGCGGGCTGGGAACCAAGCGGTCCCTGTTCGATTCCCAGTCAGGGCACATGCCTGGGTTGTGGGCCAGGTCCCCGTGAGGGCCATGTGAGAGGCAACCATACATTGCTGTTTCTCTCCCTCTTTCTCCCTCCCTTCCCCTCTCTCTAAAAATAAATAAAAATAAAATCTTTTAAAAAAAAAAAACTCCAAAAGTAAAACTAAGCAATGAAGAGATAGCCAACCTATCAGATACAGGGTTCAAAATACTGGGAATCAGGATGCTCACAGAATTGGTTGAGTACAGTCACGAAATAGAGGAAAAAGTGAAGGCTGTGAAGAGTGAAATAAAGGAAAATGTACAGGGAACCAACAGTGAAGAGAAGGAAACTGCGACTCAAATCAACGATTTGGGCCCTGGCTGGTGTAGCTCAATGGATTGAGCACGGGCAGACAAAGTGCTTCCCAGATAAGGTAAAGTTAAAGGAGTTCTTCATCACCAAGCCCTTATTGTAAGAAATGTTAGAGGGAGTTATCTAAGAAAAAGAAGATGATCAAATATATGAACAGTAAAATGACAACATACAACTATCAGCAACTGAACCTAAAAAACAAAAACTAAGCAAACAACTAGAACAGGAACTGAATCACAGAAATAGAGATCACATGGAAGGTTATCAGTAGGGAAGGGAGAAGGGAATGGGAGATAAGGTACAAGGAATAAGAAGCATAAATTGTAGGTAGATAATAGGGGGAGTTAAGAATAGTGTGGGAAATGGAGAAGCCACAGAAATTACATGCAAGACCTATGGACATGACCTAAGGGGTGGCGGGGATTGCTGGATGGAAAGGGAGTACTGGGCAGAGGGGTGCAAGGGAGGAAAAATTGGGACCACTGTAATAACAAAATATACTTAAATTTTACGTTTATAACAGTTTCCCCCTCAAATTAGTTATAAATGTGCCCTGGCTGCTGTAGCTCAGTGGATTGAGCGCGGGCTGGGAACCAAAGGGTCCCGGTTTGATTCCCAGTCAGGGCACATGCCTGGGTTGCAGGCCAGGTCCCCAGTGAGGGCCATATGAGAGGCAACCATACATTGCTGTTTTTCTCCCTCTCTTTCTCCCTCCCTTCCTCTCTCTCTAAAAATAAGTAAAATCTTTTAAAAAATAAAAAAAAATTAGTTATAAATGTGAAAAGTACATGCAGGACCTGTATGCAGGCTACAAAACACTAATGAAACAAGTCAAGACCAACCTAAACAGATGGTCAACAAGGTAAAGATACTAATTCCTCGAAACTGATAAAGAGATTTAGTGTAATTCTTAACAAAATCCCAGCAGGATATTTGTGCATGTATACAGACAGATTCTAAAATTTATATGGAAAGACAGGAATATGTATAACAATTTTGCAAAAGAATAAGGTGGGCATCATACTACCCAATGTTAAGAAATGCTCTGCAGCTACAGTAATCAAAGTGTCTTGGATGAAGGACAGAGAAAGAATAAAAAACCCAGGCACAACCCCATACAAGTGTGGCTAACTGATTTTTAGAAGTGCAGAAGGCCTTCATTGGGCAAAGGTCAACATGTTCTAATTCCGTGCAACTGCTTGTATGGTAGATTATTGTGCCAATGGTCTCCCTTATAACTTAGTTCTTCCAAATCCTTTCAATGTATTTCCCACATAATAACTAGAAGGATCCTGGTAAAAGTGTGAGATCTTGTATGTCATGGGCCTGTCACCTCTGGCCTCTCACATTGGCCCAGACACTGCAGGTGCCGTAACCCCACTACGCTGCCCTCTCCACTCTTGGCCACCACTAAATCCCCCAGGCTGGCTTCTACCTCGGGGCATTCTCGTGTTGTTCCCCTTCCTCCAGATTCCTACTTGACATGTTTCTTCACCTTTAGATTTGTGATCATCTCTAATGACACTTTTCCTGACCATCCTATTGAAAATCGTCATCATTCAGTCCCCAACACAACCTCTACTACTTGGAGCTTTACTATGCTTTCTGAATAGAAGACTGTGCTATTCTGAAGAAGACTGACTGGTAGAAATGCATTCTACTCTTCCAGAAGAAGACTAATGTTTTCCTTCTCTTACTTGCAAAGCGGAAATGACAAAGTATCTGAAGATTCATCCTGCACAGAAAAGTTTGTTCTTAATCTCATTTTGTTTTTGTGAGTTCAGAGTAGGGTCTACCGACTTCCACATCAGACCAGGTGGTTTGCTCTCTGCCTTCTTATCATCTAAGGAGGGGCCGCTCGGGTGCTTAGGTGCACTCATGGTTCTGTTGGGAGCCAGGAGCAGCCAGAAGTCTGAGCTCTGGTCTGAGGGAATTTACAGCAATAATCTGGAGAACACACAGGCCCAGGGGAGAGTCACAACACAAGAGACTGAAAGGGGCAGATGTCCGGTTCCCTTATCAATGAGGAGAAACCCTGTTTGGGAAGGAAACAGTGGAGGGCCGCTGGTAGAGTCTCTGCCCTGGAACAGCCTGGATGCTCTTCTTTGTCTCTGACTGTATTTCCCACAACACGGTCTCAGGTCACCGTCCTTTACTAGCTGGGACTCTCAGCCTTGGTTCTTTCTAAATGAGATACATGCATTCTGTCCCTTAGCACATACCCTTTTAAACTATCTGAATTGAATACATGGCTGTTGTGTTTACCATTTAATTTTTGTCATTTTTACTTTCATTTTCATCTGCCCTTAAGTGATTTGTAGGCTGTCTGCAGTCCTTCAGCCTCATGGTCTCACATCCTCCCTTTCAGTGCGTTGCTCATATTATAGGTCCAGGTGCAGAGCTTGTGGGAGTTCCTGAGTCAGAAGCCCGAACAGGTGGCTGCAGCTTAGGGAGAACAAAATCCTACCCCCACCCAGAGTCTTCTATTCCCCAGAGCAGGTGCCTTCTCTGATATCCAGCACTTGGCAGGCTTTGAGGTTCAGCCTCTTCAGTTTCTGGTTCTTTTCTATCACGTCCAGGGTGATAGTTATCTTGTTTTAACCTAGCTATGAAGTTTGGATTTTATTCTTTTTGTTTCTTTTGTTTTTTTCTTTCTAGTTCTGTGATTGATGCACAGGAAGTAGGCATCTTGACTAGCTAGGTCTTCCTGTTTCTCTTTCTAGATTGGTTCTGTTTAATAGCTTTCTTTTTTCTAACTTTTTTAATTTTTCAAAAAGTTTTTTTCCCTGGCCAGCGTGGCTCAGTTGGTTGGGCGTCATGCTGAAAAGCAAAAAGTCACCCATTCGATTCCAGATTCCAGGTGCAACACATGGTTGGCTTGTGGGTGTGGTCCCCAATCCTGGTGAATACGAGAGGCAGCCAATCATTGTTCCTCTATCACATGGATGTTTCTCTCCCTTTCTTTCTCCTACCCTTTCCCTCTCTCTAAAAATAAATTAATAAAATCATTATTTTAGAAAAGGTTTTATGTGGTTCTAACTGGTGTGGCTCAGATGGTTGGAGCCAGAAGGTTGCAGGTTTGACTCCTGGTCAGGGCACATTCCTGGGTTACAGGTTTCCCAGTTGGGGCACTTAGGGGAGGCACCCAATCCATGTTTCTCTCACATGTATGTTTTTCCCACTCTCTCTCCTTCCCAACCCCTCTCTAAAAATCAATAAGCCTGTCCTGGGGTGAGGATAAAAAAAAGTTTTTATGTGTTTTCCTGATCTTTTCTTGTTGTTAGGCCCAGAAATACCCCCACCATTGATTCCTGTTACCAGTGCAGCTCTGCTGCAGTGGCTGTTACAGTACCTCCTGTCACCACTAAGAATAACTGGACACATAGATCTCTGTAATACTAAAATACATGGATCTCTGTATGTTGTCATTTTAGTTCCAACAGCATGATTTTATATCTTGGTTATTTGGGATAAGAATAAAAAAGCCTTGCGTTTTCTAAAATCTGTACAAAGGAACATAACTTCAAAAAATGTTATTATGTGCCAGCCTGAGAACCAAAGGGTTGCCAGTTCAATTCCCAGTCAAGGTACTTGCCTGGGTTGTGGGCTAGGCCCCCCAGTAGGGGGCATGCAAGAGGCAAGTACACATTGATGTTTCTCTCCCTCTCTTTCTCTTTCCCTTCCCCTGTCTCTAAAAAATAAATAAATAAAAACTTTTTAAAAAATGTTTAAAGGACCTGAACAGACACTTCTCTAAGAAGGACATACAGAGGGCCCAGAGACATATGAAAGGATGCTCAGCATCACTAGCCATCAGAGAGATGCAAATTAAAACCTCAGTGGGCACTGTGCCTCATCGCACAACCAAAAGAGGAAAAATAAAAACAGCCAGATCTGACAGAAAACTGAACTGAGTGGAAGTTTGACAACCAAAGAGTTAAAGAAGACACGTTCATCCAGACCGGTAAGCAGGGCAGAGCCGGGAGGAGAGCCCTCAGCAAGATGCGGTTTGTGGAGCGGTACCGGCAATGCTCCAGCTGCCTGGAGAGGCCTGTGGTGGGCGCGCCTGGCCAACAGGCGGCGGGCACACTCGCCGAAACTGGGGCTGAGACTGGTGGACTGGGCGGTCCCTCATTCTCGCGCAGATAAACTGAGAGGAAAAGCTGGGGAGTGGAACAGACAGCGCGGCCCACCAGCGTAGGGAAATAAAGCCTCAAACCACCAATTGAATACACCTGTGGGGGCTGAGGCGGCAGTGGGAGGAATTCCCGGGCTCATAGGAGAGTTCACTGGGGAGACCCACAGGGACGTGGAACTGTGCAGGCCCGTCCACTCACCTCGGAGCCAGCAAAGAAGGACCCAACTTGCTTGTGGGTAGCTGAGGAAGTGCGGAGAATAGAGCAAGCCCCACTGTTCTCTCAAGCCCCGCCCCCACAGACAGCGTAACAACACGACGTGGGTTACCCCGCCCTGGTGAACACCTAAGGCTCCATCCCTTAAAGTAACAGGCACACCGAGATAAAAAAATGGCCCAAATGAAAGAACACGTCAAAGCTCCAGAAAAAACACAACTAAGTGAGGAAGAGATAGCCAACCTATCAGATGCACAGTTCAAAGCACTGGTAATCAGGATGCTCACAGGATTCGAAGAAAAATGGTCACAATTACTTGAACAAATGAAGGATAATATAAAGGAAATGAGGGGAAATCTGCAGGGAACCAATAGGGATGAGAAGGAAACTGGGACTCAAATCAACGGAGTGGACCAGCAGAAAGAAAAAAACATCCAACCAGAAAAGAATGAAGAAATGAATTAAAAAAACTGAGGAGAGGCTTAGGAACCTCCAGGACATCTTTAAACATTCCAACATCCGAGTCATAGGGGTGCCAGAAGGAGAAGAGGAAGACTAAGGGATTGAAAACTTATTTGAACAAATAATGAAAGAGAACTTCCCCAAGCGGGTGAAGGAAATAGATTTTCCGGAAGTCCAGGAAGCTCAGAGAATCCCAAAGAAGTTGGACCCAAAGAGGAACACACCAAGACACATCATAATTATATTACCCAAGATTAAAAATAAGGAGAAAATCTTAGAAGCAGCAAGAGAAAAGGAGACAGTTACCTACAAAGGAATTCCCATAAGACTGTCAGCTGATTTCTCAAAAGAGACGTTACAGGCAAGAAGGAGCTGGAGAGAAGTATTCCAAGTCATGAAAGGCAAGGACCTACATCCAAGAATACTCTATCCAGCAAAGCTATCATTTAGAATGGAAGGGCAGATAAAGTGCTTCTCAGATAAGGTCAAGTTCAAGGAGTTCATCATCAACCAGCCTTTATTATATGAAATGTTAAAGGGATTTATATAAGACATGGAGGGGTATCAACAGGGGAGTGGGAGGGGGAGAGAAGAGGAAAAGTTATAGAGAATGAGTAGCATAAACGGTAGGTAGAAAACAGACAGGGGAAGGTTAAGAATAGTATAGGAAATGTAGAAGACAAAGAACTTATGTATATGACCTATGGACAAAAACTAAAGGGTGGGGAATAGGGGGTGGGGGCGGAGGGGAAGAAAGGGGTGGAAATGGGACAACTGTAATAGCATAGTCAATAAAATATATTAAAAAAGCATTCAGTATTTATAGTAACCTGACCATGTAAATATATTAATCACAGCTGAGCTATGGGGTACACTGTGGTTATGTTATTACTTTTGGGACAGGACTCAATCATAACTAATGCCTTATTTTTTGGCTAGGTTTTTGATATATTTGGTACCACTTTCTTCCTAAACTTTCTGACAGAACTGTAAAACCCCTCCAGATGGTGAAGCTCATCAGGAAATTTCTCAGTTCTGTCATTTTTTTCTGAGAGATATCCTTCCTGACGTCTCATATTTCCCTGTTTTGTGGACACATTGTTCTTTGGCCTTGCTCTGCAGCTTTCTTCCAGGGAAATCTCTTCCCAGTTCCATGTGTGAGAAACACTATTTCCTGGATCCCATGTCTTCCTCCTGGCCTTATATCTCTATTTTAACAAAACACATTAATCAACAACTACCTGAGAAAATGTATATGAAAGGCAAACTTTTTAAAACAAGGTTTGTATTAGATTCTATTCTCTCATCTTGTTGATGGTTTGGCTGAGATTAATATTTTAGGTTGGAACTGATTTCACCTCAACTGAGAAGGCATTGCTCCATTATATTTGATTTTAGGTTCCAGTGTGACTGACAAATCTGATACTATACCTTCACTTTTCCTCTGAAAGCTTAAGAATCTTCTCTTTAACATTCCTAGGTTCTAAATGTTCAGGAAGGTATCACTTGTTGAGAATCCTTTTTCATTTACAGTGCTGGTATGCCATTATTGGCCTTTAAGATTTTATTTATTTATTTTTAGAGAGAAGAGAAGGGAAGGAGAAAGAGAGGGAGAGAAACATCAATGTGTGGTTGCCTCTCATGTGCCCCGCACTGGGGACCTGGCCCGCAACCCAGGCACGTGCCCTGACTGGGAATCAAACCGGCTACCCTTTGGTTCTCAGGCCTGTGCTCAATCCACTGAGCTGCAGCAGCCAAGGCTTCTATTGGCCTTCACATCAGAGAATCCATACCCTCAATTCTCAAAAATATCCTTGCATTATTTCTTTAGATAATTTCCTTCCTTTATTTCTTTTTCTTGTAAATGCATTTTTAATTATACTTATAATGCAATAATTTCTTAGTTTTAGGTATACAACATAGTGGTTAGACATTTATATACCTTAAAAAGTGATCACTACAATAAGTCTGGTGACCATCTGTCACCATATATATTATTACAATATTATTGCTTATATTCAGTACCTATGCTGTGCATTACATCCCTATGACTTATTTTATAACTGGAAGTTTTACTTCTTAATCCCCTTCCCCTTCTTCATCCATTGTCCCCCCATTTCCCCTCCCCTCAAGGAATCATAAGTTTGCTCTCTGCATCAATGAGTTTGTTTCCCTTTTGTTTGCTTGTTTGTTTTGTTTTTTAGATTCCACATATAAGTGAAATCATGTGTGGGGGACAGTGAAGGCTGGCATCATACAGCTGGAACCCGCAGGGGTTGAACAGGAGATAGCCAACCGTAAGCTTCAATTGAATGTGACTGTAACTGCTGCAGAAGACATATGTATCAGTTAGATAGCCTGAGAAAGGAACAATCTGTGCCTGCAGCATTTCCCTGAATTTGGAAACGTCCTTGAGCTGTATCTAACCAAACCCTATAAAATAAACATAGAGACCATGTTCCGGGTCATTGTCTCTCCACCTGGTCCCCGCTTTTCCTTAAACTGTCTGTGTTGTGTCTTTTCTTCATCTCCCATCAACCCCACTCAGGAACACCCACTCCGCACTGGTTGTGGCAATGAGGTATTTCTCTTTCTCCAATTTGTTTCACTTAATGTAACACTCTCTAGGTGTACTCATCTTGTTTCAAATGGCAATATTTCATTATTATGGCTGAGATACAAACACACACACACACATCCACATCTTCTTCATCTATTTATCTACTAACGGACATGGGTTGCTTCCATATATTCGCTATTGTACAATACTACAATGAACCTAGGGGTGCATTTGTCTTTTTTTTAATTATTGTTTTCTTTTTCATCAGATAAATACCCAGAAATGGAATGTCTGGGTCATACAGTAGTTCTATTTTACAGTTTTTGAGGAACCGCTATACTGTTTTGCACAGTGGCTGCACCAGTCTGCACTCCCACCAGCAGGGCACAGTTCTCTTTTCTCCGCATCCTCTCCAGCACTTGTTGTTTGTTGATTTATTGATGGTAGGTATGGGGAGATGTATCATTGTGGTTTTAATTTGCACTTCCCTAATGATTTAGTGATATTGAGCAACTTTTCTTACGTCTATTGGCCATCTGTGTGTACTCTTTGTAAAAATGTCTGCCCCAGTCCTCATATTGTTTTAATCACTTGGTTGGTTGGTGCTAAGTTGTGTGAGTTCTTTTATATTTTGTATATTAACTGCTTATCAGATGTATCACTGGCAAATATCTACTTACAATCAGCAGGTTGTCTTTTTGTTTTGTTGATGGTTTTCTATTCTGTGCAAAAACTTTTTAGTTTGATATAATCCTATTTATGGATTTTTGTTTTTGTTACCATTGCCCAAGGAGAAATATCCAAAAAAATATTGTTCATGTCAGTGAGTTTACTGCTTATGTTTTCTTCTAGGAGTTTAATGTTTTTAGATCTTACATTTAAGTCCCTAATTTATTTTTAATTTATTCTTATATATAGTATCAGAGGGTCATCTAGTTTAATTTTTTTTGCATATATCTGTCCAGTTTTCGCAACATCATTTATTGAAGGTGCTGTCTTTTCCCCATTCTGTATTCTTGCCATGTTTGTCATGGATTAATTGACTATATCGACATGAATTTATTTCTGGGATCTCTATTCTTTTCGAATGATATATGTGTCTGTTTTTTTGACAGTGTTACAGAGCAAGGGCGATGGGGACACCCAACAATGTCCCAACCCTGCTCCAGGTTCGTTATGGTCGCCGCCAATGGAAAGACATCTCTCAATGCCAGAGACTTGTGAAAAGGAAAGGAATTATTTATTTACAAGTTATACAGGCTTGGAGTAATGACTTAAAGTCTCCTTTAAATTACTAAAGTTCTCTAGAATACCTGTTCTCTAGAATACCCACAAATGCACCCAGTCCTTCCTTCTCCCCCTACCCCGTGTCCAGGGTACCGTATCTCAGGAAAAGAAGTAGAAGTCTGTGATTCAGGCAGATTCTCAGTTCTGGCACCATCCGCTGTGTCGCCACTGCAATCTCCAGTTAATCCAAAACCCCAGTTAATCCAAAACCATGTGGCACTTTCTCATGGCCCACCAGCAAGAGTCCTTTCACCCCTTTTCTTCCAGGCAAAGTCTCTGCTGCTTCCTAGGCCGCGTGGCAAAGGAAGGCACCCAAAGCCACGTGGTCCTGCCTCTGTCTCTCAGGCTGAGGGGGTCCCCACTCCTCCAAAGCCTCGTGGTTCAAGAGTGCTTCCTGCAGCATCTCTCCTGCATTCTTCCGAACTGCAAAAGCCACGTGTTCCAGAGCCAGACAGAGAGAGAAAAAGAGAGAGAGATCGCGTGCCTGTCTCTCAGGCAGAGGGATCCCCACTCCTACCCTTCATGGTCCAGCGAGAGAGAGAGAGACAGAGAGAGAGAGCCTGTCTCTCAGGCAGAGGGGTCCCCACTCCTACCCTTCATGGTCCGGTGAGAGAGAGAGAGAGAGAGAGAGAGAGAGAGAGAATGCCTGTCTCTCAGGTGGAGGGGTCCCCATTCCTTCAAAGCCTTGTGGTCCAAGAGACAGAGAGAGAGCCTGTCTCTCAGGCAGAGGGGTCCCCACTCCTCCTAAGCCTCATGGTCCAAGAGAGCTTCCCGCAGCATCTCTCCTGCATTCTTCCGAACTGCTAAGAGAGAGCTCTGCATTGCTGCTACATCTTGCTTCCCAGCTTCCTAAGCTGCGTGGCAAAGGGAGCCCCAAAGCTGCGCGGTTCTCCCCTCTAACCAAAAGCCATGTGTTCCAGAGCCAGAGAGCGAGAGAGCGAGCTTGTCTCTCAGGCAGAGGGGTCCCCACTCCTACAAAGCCTCGTGGTCCAAGAGAGAGCTATGGCTGCTGTGCTTGGGTTTAAATACCCGTGCCAGTCTTCCTCTGCAGCCCCATTTCCGTCTCCTCCTTTAATCGGCTACACCTGCCAGTACTCCATATCCTTCCAGCTTTACTGGGCTGCCATGTTAACTGTGGGCAGGCATGGCGCCATGGCACAGAGCCAATCATCTCCAAGCTTTCGCGCAGGCGCTGTGTCTAGGGGGAGTTGCCTCCCAGTTACATCCTGGGTGGAAGTCACTCCCATCCCCCTGGCTCAAAACATGGCCACAGCTATTTAACATATCTATACAACCAGTTAAAGGTTATAGATATGTTATCCCGGTTCGATTCCCAGTCAGGGCACATGCCTGGGTTGCAGGCCAGGTCCCCAGTGAGGGCCATGTGATGAGCAACCATACATTGCTGTTTCTCTCTCTCTCTGTCTCCCTCCTTTCCCCTCTCTCTAAAAATAAACAAATAAAATCTTTAAAAAGATTTAAAAAAAAAGGTTATAGATATGTTAAATGACTATGCCAGAGGTTATCTGCAAGGCTGCTGTTATGCAAAACAGCTCTGAATGGCCCTGCTCCAGGAGTCCCATCCCCAGCTTGTTCAGACTTATGGGGGTGAGGACATCTTACATATATTTCTAATATTTCCTGGACACCTTGAGTTCCGGACCCTATTACAAATCCTCATTTGGGGCGCCCCCCCGGCTGCACCCTGTTACAACAGTACCATACTGTTTTGATTACTATAGCCTTGTAGCACAGTTTAATATATCTCCAACTTTGTTCTTTCTCAAGATTGCTTTGGCTATTTAGGGTCTTTGTGATTCCAAATAAATTTTAGAATTTTGTTCTAAATCTGTGAAAATTGCCATTACTATTTTGATAGGAATTGCATTTAATATGTAAGTTGCTTTGGGTATTGTGGACATTTTAATGATGTTAATTCTTCCTATCCATCAGCACAGTGTATCCTTTCATTTATTTATATCTTCAATTTCTTTCTTCAATGTCTTACAGTTTTTCAAGAACAGGTCTTTTATCTCCTGCTTTAAAAATATTCCTAGATATCTTGCCCTAACTCAGTGGATTGAGTGCCAGCCAGCAAACCAAAGGGTCACCAGTTTGATTCCAGTCAGGACACATGCCTGAAGTGTGGGCCTGGTACCC
Organism: Micronycteris hirsuta; assembly: GCA_004026765.1. Taxonomy (NCBI): domain Eukaryota; kingdom Metazoa; phylum Chordata; class Mammalia; order Chiroptera; family Phyllostomidae; genus Micronycteris; species Micronycteris hirsuta. The sequence continues at coordinate 2,846 of PVJI01017158.1, read as the reverse complement.
ACTACTACCCCTGTAGGGGGTGCACGAGAGGCAACTACACATTGATGATTCTCTCCCTCTCTTTCTCGTTCCCTTCCCCTCTCTCTAAAAATAAATAAATAAAATCTTTTTTAAAATTCCTAGGTATTTTAACCTTTTTGATGTAGTTGTAAATGGGATTTTTTCTTAATTTCTTTCTGATTATTATTGGTGTATAAAAACGCAACGAGATTTCTGAACATTAATTTTATATCCTGCTACTTTACTGAGTTAATTGATAGTTCTAATAGGTTTGTGGTGGACTCTTTTAACATACTGTTTTAATAATGTCATCAGTATAATTTTATGGCCACCTACCCTACTGGATTCTATTATGTATTATCGGTTAAAAAATAATGACAGTGAAACAATGGGATAATAAATTTTTGTAAAGATTATTTCTAAGTGATCACAGTAAACTGGTCCAGCCTTTGTAGCTGCTTGTGATCAGCCTTAATTTCTTTCTGAACCAAGGTTTTCTCTTCAGAAAATGAGCATAGCACTGCTTGACCTAGATGCTTACCCGTTTCTGCAAATCTGAGTTCTCTGAAGATGCTGGATGATGAATTTCAACGTTTTGCCTTAGTCCAAGGCTTGCAAATTTAGTCCAACTGCCACCTTTCCCCAACCTCCAAATACCCACCTATGAATAGAGTGTGCCTACTCTCAGAATTTGCGTGCATACCAAATAAATGTCTGTTGATATAAACATCATGTATTAAATTATTTACTTATTTATTTACTCTGCCCGTTCAAATCTGAAATACACTAATGCTCCTGGAAAGTATAAAATTTTATCGCTTTTGGCCCAAAAAAAGTCAGCAGTTGACAGACAGGTCTCACATATCCACAAACCTCATCTCCCATGCTACGGTGCACCTTCTGACAGTCACACTACCTAGGTGTTGTAGCCTCATAGTTTCCTACTTGCCTGGCATTCCAAACACTGTGCTATATACACACATACTGAGACCTTCAGCAGCCCAATTTTGCCCCATGTACATTTTCCTACTGACCCAAGCTCAGCATGCAAGTAATCCTGTATCCACCCAACTCCCATGCCCTCGCTGCCTCCTGTACTGACTGCAACAAGCCCACAGAGAAAGGTCTAAATCATGTGTATTTTTGTGTGAACCTGGACAACTAGAAACTGGGTCAGAACTTTCAGGATTCATTGGGGTGGTAATGTAACAGGGTGCAGCCAAGAAGTGGGCCCAAATAGGGATTTGTAATGGGGTCCAGAACTCAAGGTGTCCAGGGAATATTAGAAAAATATGTATAGGATGTCCTCACCCCCACAAGTCTGAACTGGTGGGGGGATGGGACTCCTAGAGCAGGGCCATTGAGAGCTGTTTTGTATAGCAGCAGCTTTGCAGCTAACATCTGGCTTGGTCATTTAGCATATCTATAGCCTTTAACTGTTTTCATGGATATGTTAAATAGCTGTGGCTGTGCTTTGAGACAGGGGGATGGAAGTGACTGGCACTCAAGATGTAGCTGGGAAGGGAGGAACACACGGCTTTAGGAGAGGGGAGAACCGCACTGCTTTGGGGCTTACTTTGCCATGCAGCTTAGGAAGCTGGGAAGCAAGATATAGCAGCAATGCAGAGCTCTCTCTTAGCAGTTTGGAAGAACGCAGGAGAGACACTGTGCGAGGGTCTGGACCACGAAGCTTTGGAGGAGTGGGGACCCCTCGGCCTGAGAGACAGAGAGAGAGGACCACGTGGCTTTGGGTGGCTCCTTTTGCCACGCGGCCTAGGAAGCAGGAGAGACTTTGCCTGGAAGAAAAGGGGTGAAAGGACTCTTGCTGGTGGGCCATGAGAAGGTGCCACATGGCTTTGGATTAACTGGAGATCGAGGTGGTAACACAGCGAACGGTGTTGGAACCGAGGGCCTGCCTGAATCGCAGACTTCTACTTCTTTTCCTGAGATACAGTACCCCGTACTGGGCAGAGGGGAGAAGGAAGGACTGTGTGCATTTGTGGGTATTCTAGAGAACTCTAGTATTTTAAAGGAGACCTTAAGTCATTACTCCAAGCCTGTATAACTTGTAAATAAATAATTCCTTTCCTTTTCACCAGTCTCTGGCATCAAGAGACATCTTTACATTGGCGGCGAGCATAATGAACCTAGTGCGGGGTTGGGATATCGTTGGGTGTCCCCTGCCTTGCTCTGTAACAGTTTTTGGTGTCCCTGGGTGGGCTTATAATTGCCTGTGGCAGACCGACCCCTCTGGCCTGTTCTGTAACAGTAAGGCAGGGTCACTGTAGCCAGTTGCTAAGAGAAATGACCAACTCTTTTGTGGGTCCAGTTGCTTTTATGGCTCTGCAAGACATTTCCCAGGCTCCTGCTCTGTGACTCTCAAAGCAACAATTAGGCTCCCTGATATGTGGTCTGGCCATGAAGATGCTTCTTCCTTAACTGCAGGCCTGCTGTTAGGAAGGCAGCGAGCAGCTACCTGCATTTTTGAGCCACCAGTCACACTCTGCACTACGTTTCCTTAGGTTCTGCTTCAGAGCTATAGTTACCACAGGGTCTTGGCGCTTATTTTGGAGTTGGAGGAATTTAACTTCCCTGGACAGAAGTTTCTGGGGCACAAGAATGTCAGCTCCCCAGGGCAGTTTGGGTCTTGTCTACCCAACACAGAGGCTGAAAGGAGGGACTTCCAGATTTCTGAGGTGGGATGAGACGTGGAGGTGTCCTGACAGCTTCAGCAAGGCATAATCAGGGTGTGTTACTGAGATTCCATGAGCTTGGCAGGTGCTGGTTATACCTCAGGCTCTTTGTGACCCTTTGCCACACCTGCGGTGCGTGGTGGCGTGGGTGTA